>CAEMYA010001243.1:1515463-1540212 GCA_903131615.1 Diplodus sargus
TATATATATATATATATATATATATGTATACAGGGTTGGGAGGGTTCCTTAAAAATGTAGTCCGTTACAGTTACTAATTACCTGTTAAAAAATTTAGTCAGTAACGTAATCCAAGTACCACAATATTAAAGTACTGTAACTCGATTACTTTAAGTTACTTTTGGATTACCTCAATACAAATGCAAATAAAGACAAGAAAGAAGAAATATCCATAGGATGTGTGTAAGTGACCCATTTCAGTCACTGCAGGTGTTTCACGCAATTTTGTAACGTACAAGCCCCACAAGGTGGCAGTAGCTACATTTCAACTGCCTATGGGGCCCTCGCAAGTCAACGAGGTTTCCATGATGAAGTCCATGCAAATGTTTCACAATAAAAGCCGACTGAGCTATTTATGCTAGAGGACTTTTAATTTGAGACGGACACAGGAAGTCTTGAGTTTGTATTAACAATGTAATATCTTCATTTTGACAGGGCAAACAGGAGTGAACCAAAACGAGCCTTCATACTACAGCATGTTAAATTATATCAGAAATAAAAACTTCTGTGATCATTTACTAGTAGTAGTAGTAGAAACAGCAGTAGCAGCAGTAGTAGTAGTAGTAGTAACAATGACAGCCCGAGCCTGGTTAGCAGGCTAACTAATGTTAACTTTAGCTAACAGAATTGCTGTATAGCTAGCTAATGTTCGCAGTTTCCCTTACCATTAAATGTTTCTTTAAATTAGATGTGGAGTCCTTGGACAATGACAGTGTGTGCACAGCTGGCAGACATTGCTTGCACTGTACAGTGATGTTGTTCCCCCTTTATTCTTTAGAAACAAAGTAATAGCGAAATTTCTACGCAGTGAAAGCATTTTTTTCTCGAGCGCTCGAGGCCATAATGAGTCGTCTGGCTTCACTTGCGAGCAGAGCGTCGTTGTGACTGACTTGTCGTGAACTGTAGTAATGTGTGCGCGCGTGCATACGGCATTGCCGCATTGGCAAGTGTTAGATTAATTCATTCATTCACATTCATTCATCATTCATCATCATATATTTTAATTGTAATCCAACTAATAATCCCAATTTTTTCGAGATGTATCTTTAATCTGATTACGTCTTTTTTTTCTGTAACTGTAACAGAATACAGTTACTGTTTTTTTGTATCCTAATTACGTAACGCCGTTACATGTAGTCCGTTACTCCCCGAGCCTGTGTATATATATATATATATATATATATATATATATATATATATATATATATATATACACATATTAGATGCAGGGTAATAAATATCAATATTATGGGTGCGTTGATGTAGCGACTATTGCATCTATTATATATCAACACAGAAGGAACTCATAACTCAAGATCTCCAGGAAAATATTTTATCTACCCATTTTCAATCAATGCCTCAACTGATGCCTCAATGTATGGACACCAAATTTGTTCATGTGAAATAAGTTGCCTGTAAATGAAAACTACGAATGTCATCATGCAATCTATGAGGTACAAATATATAAAAATACAGGCTTTTAAGTGTAACTGTTATGATATAATCTCTAATTAATTTCAAAACAAACTAGACCTTCTATATTTAGATTTTTAAGGTAGCAGCATTTAGGTAACTAGACAATTCCCCGCCGGGGAATCGCGAGAGTGGGCTGTGCGCTTTGCCCCGTGACGAACAAAACTTGGACTTTGACCTAGACACACCATTCAAACTTTAAAATGTTGATAAAAGTACGCCAGAGATGTCGATGGTTAAGGTAATCTTTCTTTCGATCTTTTCACCTGTTCTCATTCACTTTGTGTGTGTGTGTGTGTGTTTGTGTGCATGTGAGAGTGTGTGTGTGTGTCTCTGTCTCTCTGTGTCTGTGTGTCTGCGATTTTTTGACCTAGTCCCATTCATTTATTCCTTATGGGAAAGCTTTTGCAGGTTTTCGCGTCTTACGTCGCGAAAACATGAACGTTCTAGAAAACTGATTAATAATCTGTGTGTATGTGTGTGTGTGTGTTTGTGTGTCTGCAACTTTTTTGACCTCGTCCCATTCATTCCTCATGGGAAAGTTTATGAAGGTTTTCGCGACTTATGTCGCGAAAACATGAATATTCTCTGTCTATGTGTGTGTGTGTGTGTGTGTGTGTGTGTGTCTGCATGTGTTTGTGTGCATGTGAGTGTGTGTGTGTGTGTGTGTGCATGTGTGTCTGTCTGTGTCTGTATGTCTGTCACTCTCTTTGTTGGCCCAGCTGATCTCGGTTGCTAGGTGACGGTTGGTGAGGGCCCGTAGCAATGGCCGTCCCAGGCTGATTTGAGAGCGATTTCCTCATCAAATCTAGGACGCCAAACTAGTGCTATTTAGTCAAAATCATACTTGAAATCGGCAAAATGTTTTCACGATCGAGCCAGAAAGGCCTTAAAGAAAACACTCATGAAGTTTCGTGGTCCTAGCTTCAGAAATGTGGAAATACGAGCGAGTTTAAAAAAGGTGCAGTTTTGAAAATCCTCTCTCTGATTTACATTGGAGTGAATAGGACTGTTGAGAGCTACTCTTGTTGGTTGGAGGCCAATATTTCAAAAAACGTAAATCCTACCAATCAAGTAGACACATTGGGAGAAAGAAGACACGTGTGGCTACAACTTTGGAAAATATCACTGTTTGTGAGTGAAATTTGTGGCTAGGAGCATGATGTAAAGAGAAAATATCTGAGGAAAATTTTGAGTTTCTCTCACTCAGTCAGTTGGCTCCCCCAGTCTGCTGCACGAACATTCCGCCATAAACACTCATTGAAAACCATGAATTTTTCCAAAATCACTGACCATCATTATATAAACTATACTATAACTATATATTGTAGGAAAAAAGTTCAAATACAACTCAAATAGCCAAGACTTGTGCCTACATTCTAAAGTTTGAATGGTGTTTCTAGGTGAACGTATGCCAGAGCAGGAGATGTTTGAAAAATGTTGCAGATTTGCGACTTTTTTCACCTCGTCCCATTCATTCCTTATGGGAAATTTATCGCAGTTTTTTGATATTCTGGTGAGAAAAATAATAGCATATTCTCATTTCTTTATTTTGTGCTTCCTCATCTCCTGTCTGTTTCATCCTTCTGCCTATGACCCAGAAATCAATCTCTTACACCATATTAAAGGATTTCTAAATTCCCAAAATGCTTCTCTGGGAGTGAGGAGGAGACATGTCAGAAGAGTTATGAGCAGTGTTGGGGCTCGTTACTCAAAAAAGTAATATATTACACATTACACATTACTCTCAAAAATAGTAATGCCTTACATTACAAGATTACTGCCTGGAGAAAGTAATTAGTTACATTACTCACTACATTCTGTCTTGGCGTCTCATTCATGTTAGTCCACGGTTCCTTAGCAACAAGATTTGTGTGTGCGTGCTGTCTCTGTAGGTGCTTCGTGAAGTTTGAGGTAGTGCTAGCAGCGGTGAGGAGAGGTTTCCAACACGGGCAAAGTGCACCTTACAGTCAAGTTGTTTTCCTTACGTTCAACAAATTCAAAGTAATGTTTGTATCTCTAACCCTCCTGCTGCCCCAGCCAGCGCCCCCATACATACACTGGCCTGTCGCCTGCGCAGCCGCTAGGGAGGGGAGAGAGCCCGACACTGCTGCAGAGGAGCCGTGGTCTGCGATTACTCTGAGCAGCATGTAAATTACAATATAATATATTTCTCGCCTTTCCCCTGATGACCTGAATAAATCACTAAATTTGTTGCTCGTAGCTTTTTAGAAATAAAGTCGGTAAAAGGGTCTGAAAAGTCGCTGAATCTAGCGAGAAAGTCGCCAGATTGGCGGCCGCCCCCCCCAGCCCGCCATGTGTGATGCGTGCGACCATGCTGATTAACCTAGCAATGTAACGTAAGTAACGAGCTTGGCGAACTGTAATGTGATTACTACATTCAGAACAGTAATGCCTTACACTACTCGTTACTAAAAAAAGTAATGTGATTACAGTAACGCATTACACCAAACACTGGTTACGAGCAGGGGCAGCTGGTATATATGGGCTAACAGGGCTAAGCCCTCCCTACCTTTTACAGTAAAAATGAAAAAATATTATCAGAAACCTTAGAACACATTGTTTTGAATTTTGATTGAACCTAAAACAGCAACAGCACCAGAAAGTGGCAGAAAAAACCCAGGATATATGAGATATCTTGGGTTTTTTCCTGTGAATGGGCTAAATGTATTCAGCCCAAGCACAGTAGCAAGCTTCCATTCATTTTTGATTGACAGGTGTCGTGACACGCCCCCATTTGGGCTAAATTCATTCAGCCCAAACTCAGTAGCGTAAACTTCCATTGACGTTTGATTGACAGGTGCCCTGACATGCCCCCTTTATATGCTGCCCATTTGGGCTAAATTAATTCAGCCCAAAGGCTGACCTTCGACCTATCACAGCGCGGTAGCAACAGTACAGTGACCTTCGACCTATCACAGCGCAGTTCTAGTTGTAAAAAATGGCGGCGGTTTGTACCGCCTACCTCCAAGTTATGGAGCTCAGATTAGTTCCAAACACTGTCATTCTGGCGCTGGACCTCATTAACTTACATTGCGGCGCATCGAATAGTTCCAGAGGTAAGTTGCTGAAATATCAAACTCTTTTGAATTGTCAACCGTCTATATTGTATCAGAGGCCCTTTGTGATGCATACACTGGTCTTCATTTGTACGTGCACAGCATAATTATCTATATTTTATCTTGGTTGTTAGAGCCAATTTTCAAGCATTGCCTGCTAGCTAGTTAGCTAGCACAACTTCACCAGCTGTAAAGGTAACATAAGTCCGGTAATGAATCGCTAGCAAAAGTTGCTGGCTGCATTTCATTTTTTTGTGCTGTTAGCATGGTTACTTTCATTACTTCATGTAGGCTACCCTGCTTTATTTTAAGCGGCGGCTGGTGATGGTGGTCACTGCGGCCGACAGTGGTGGTCACGGTGGCTGACGGTGGTGTTCACGGCGGCTGACGGTGGTGGTCACGGCGGCTGACCGTGGTGGTCACGGCAGCTGACGGTGATGGCGGTGGCTGCTGCTAATTGTCTGCGAATTGGCTGCTAATTGGTCCTTCTCCTGAGTTTTTTTTCTTCATTTGGTTCTTCATGGTTGGGATGTCATGGATCACCTGCCCCTGGTTTTTGTTTTTCTTGTTCACACACACAAACACACATTCTTGTTGTCTGTCATTGTTTAATAAAAAATACTTTCTTTGAAAACATTGATTTGTATCCATTTAATTAACAATTATTGCCATTATTGTTATTGTTATTATCATCTTTATTATTGTAAATATTCTTGTTGTGTACTCCTGTATGCTTTGGCAATATTGTGAACCAGAGAGAGAGAGAGAGATTTTCGGCATCAGGCCATTCTTAAATGTCTCCCCAGTGTTGCCATAGAGCACTTCCTAAGTAATAAGCAAGTAATTTCCCCCAGGGATTATTTAAGTATTTCTGATTCTGATTCTGATTCTGCTTCTGATTCTATAACAAAACATACACTGTTGTTGCTGCAACTTGATGTGATGCTACTGTTGCTGCCGTGTGAAGTATTGATAAATGCAATGCATTCGTTAGCCCACCAACCCAAAATCACCACCAGCCGTGACTGGTTATGAGCAAGGATGCACAGGCGTATTCTTTGTGTTTACACCTGTGACATAAATGAGGGGCGACACACAGCTGGGATATATAAACCATTGTGGGAGCGGTCAAACTTTCAACTTTTAACTGTTTGTATCAAATGAATTAAATATAAATATATAAGTTGTCATGAACGCCATTTAGCTCATTTGACAGATATCAAAGTAAAGCAGTTGACTTTGACAAAACAGCGGAGAGATGATGCAGGCATAAATTATATATATACAAGAGAGCACCTGCCCTTCTGTTCAACTTGAGTCCAAATAGATATACAATACAAAGATTTGGCTGAGTAGCATCTCAAGAGAATATTTACCGGGTAAGCAATTAGTCTGTGAGTGTCCTGGGTAGCTCATTAGTGACTCGTGGTGAATACAGCCAGTTGTGCTGCATTCTCATTGTTAGCTTGATTATTCAAGCAGAGATTAGATAGAATAAATGGTTGGTGAATAGTTTTTGAACAGTTGAATAGTTGGTATAAAAGTGGTCGAATGCTTATTTATGAGCAGAAAAGATATATATATTTTTCCAAAGTATATACAAATGGATGATGATGATGATGATACAAGTTATTAAATAGGATAAACCCCTTGAGATGAATCATCTCGTTTTCAAGGGGGTCCTAACATACAATAATAAGAAGACATGAAACAACTAAACAGGATAAGAAAACAAGCAAACAAACAAAGACATTACAGACAATAGAGTCAAAAGGAACACAAAAACAAAACAAAACAAAACAACAAACACTATTCAGCTGATAACACTACAACCAAAACAATCCGCACAAAATCAAAAAGATAGTGATACAACCACTAGATGGCCACAAAGAGGCCCTGAACCAATAATTGCCCAGCAAAAAATATAAAAGAGAATAAAGAAGAGTATAGAATGGTTTTTAAATTGTATATAGGTATAATATCATCTGAAACATGTACAGTTTAACTCAAAATAAGAAGACACGCCATTTTTAAACAGGTGAAATGATGTCAAGGATCGTGTATTTAAAGGTAATTTATTCCAGTCTGAAGGAGCCTTAAACCTAAATGCTCTCTTTCCAATTGCTTTTCTAACAGAAGGAATTGAAAAGAAGTATTGCATTGAATGTCTTAATTGATATTTTGAGGAACAAGGTACTAAAAATTGTTGTAGGTAATGAGGGTAGTTTAAATGTAAACATTTAAATATTAGTTGCAGCCAATGAATGTGTCTTCTTGTATTGAGCGAAGGCCTTTTGAGTGAGATATACATTGTGCAGTGATGAGTATTAAAAGAACATCCAAGAACAAATTTACAGAGATTATTGTATGCTGTATTGAGGGGTAGAAGGTTAGTTTTGGATGCATTATGATAAACAACATCTGCATAGTCAAAAAATGGCAATATGAGTTGTGTGGCTAGTTTCTTTCTGATATTAAATGTAAAACAGCTTCTGGATCTAAATAAAACCCTTGTTCCAAACTTAATTTTGCGGAGAACATAATCAATGTGCGGTTTGAATGTGAGTTCAGAGTCAAGTTAATTTGATCAACTTGATGCAGATAAGTACCATCATTACAAGCTATTATTAGATTATTAGATTTTGATTTAAGATTATGTCTTGTGCCAGCTGAGGTGGCTCGGGCATCTGTTTCGGATGCCCCCGGGACGCCTCCCTCGGGAGGTGTTCCTAACATGTCCCACCGGGAGGAGACCCCGAGGAAGACCCAGGACACGCTGGTGTGACTATGTCACCCAGCTGGCCTGGGAACGCCTTGGGATCCTCCCGGAAGAGCTGGAGGCAGTGTCCGGGGAGAGGGAAGTCTGGGTGTCCCTGCTCAGGCAGCTGCCCCCGCGACCCGGCCCCGGATAAGCGGATGACAATGGATGGATGGATTATGTCTTGTGCCAAAGACCATAATGTAAGATTTTGATTTATTGAGTAGTAGTTTATTAGATAAGAGCTAATTTTGTAAGTTATTGAAATCAGATTGAAGAGAAGTTTGGATTTGTAATAAATGAGGTTCAGAGGTATAAATAACAGTATCATCTGCATATAGTTGAACAAAAGAATTAGAACACATTAAAGGAAGATCATTAATAAAAATGGAAAAGAGTAGTCGACCCCAAAGGCACATCTCCATATTACAATGAAATAAGCAGACTACTGCAATGAGATTGTTAGCATCTGAAGACACTGGATTATTCATTACAAATACTTGCCCCCAGGTATCCAAACGATAAGTCAGTGACAATATAGGCTTCAGCCCACCTGAGACATCCGCTGCATCTTATTCTTCCTATCCCCATTCCTCCTATGCATGTATCAAAACAAAACAATCCCATATAGTGCTTTATTGAATCACCGCCTACTGTAACATTAATAAAAGTGTTTCTCAGTAGCAGCACATGGTGAAACCCCAGGCCCTGTCTAACCACCCGGCACTTCATTGTTCCGTAATTATAATGACGCAAGCATGAGAAACAACACCCCTAACTACAGGCTCACTTACAGTTTCATCCCCACATGTGAGGAAGGTGAACAAGACACACAAATCAGGCAACACCAGGGGGTTAACAGCTAATATACGGGAGCGCTTGGACCATTCAAAGACTTCTGAGGAAGGGGCTGACGTGATCCCACTCTCAAAACTTCATCCCTAGGGCTACTGTTCATCAACCACGGTGACAGTTTTGGGACAAGTTCATAAACAGATGCTGTAGGAGGCTGAGCTATTCAGGGATCTCACCATCCAGACATTTTCTGATCAAAGCAGATCAGAAGAGGTAAGAAAAAAAAAACCTTATGCTGCACAGAAAGATTCTCTGCTTCAGTTTCATCAGCCAGTTTTTATATAATCAGCACGACTGTGGGATGTTGCAGATTTTGTTTGACTGTCAAGTTTGGTTTAGTTCTTTGAACTCAATTTGTTTGGGCAATGTTTAAAGCATATCACATATTTCTCCACATTCTTTTCACAGATCTCTTGTGAAAGGCTTCCAAGCACTCCCACTCACAAAAGATGTAGAAGGAACAATGCATCCCTGCGTAATTAAAAAAACTGATGGCACATCACTTTCATTGCAAACGGTCATGTGCCCTACAGTTTTATTTTCGTCCTGTCATAGAAAGTATGATTGTTTTTCCTTTCTACAATGTATAGCTATATAGACTGTGTTCAACAGTGCGTCCAAGCAGGATTCCAAACTTCACATGTCCCACCAGCTGATTTATGATTGAAGTACTAAGCTAGTCAGTTCAAGCAGAGAGGAAAGTGACAATAACTAATAGCAGCACAGTGTAAGCTAAAAACAGATTCATATTGGGTGGTTGTGTCCATTTCGCACAATTTAGGTCCAGTGCCCACAGTCCTGCAAGAAGTAGTGATCACTTTGTTAAGAAGGTAACGACATGGAAGTTGGGTGGTGCATAGCACATCTGATTATAATGCAGGAGACTGTCCATGTGTAAACCCAGTGTGACGTCAACATTTTAAGCCCGGAGTTTGGCATTATGGCCATTACCTTCTTGTTTTTTTAGAGCCAGAAGTGACTTTATTTGGACAGTAGGGTGTAGGTTGGGATGATATTGATTGGTCTAACTTAGAACCAAAAGACAATATCATTAATCAGCCGTGTCCTGAAGTGAAACCGATCTCTATTTTACTCTAAATAGGACGGTAACTCTACAACAGTACCGATCATTTATAAATAGTAAAATAAGAGTAGTTATACTTAATTAATTAATGTTTCATTAAGCATTCCATTGGTTAACTTAATTAACTATTAAGCTAAGTTTAATAAACTATACATTTACCTTTCATTAATGATGTTTATTACCAATGGGCTATGATTTCTAAAATCAACATAATGCTTGAGGAGGACGTTATGGTTTATGGTGATTTGACCATAAACTCATTATGAAACTGTTAACTGAGGTAATATTACAAGTGGGAAGTAGGGTCATTTGTTCATAAGCTGACACACATCTCCTTTTTGCGACCAGTACAGTTACCCTGATTGGCCGATAGAAAGAATACAGGTTTAGGCCCTACTGCCTAAGATGCTCCATCCGCTATTTTTAAATACACAGTAAATGTTCATCTTTTGGCCAAAACCAGAACCACACCTTAGCCATGGTTCAGCGGTCCAACTCTTGTGTGATGTGTCATTATGTAAATGCATTACTTTGATCTCGTCACCACCCACCACCCACACACAAAGGCCAAGCCTAGCATAGCAGGGAGTGGGGAGTGACAATAACTTTCCCCTGGTAGAACATAAACTCTACATGTGGATGCTTGGGCAAAGGCGGGGCTTATGAGATGCTATATGAACACCAGGTTTGTGGTGGCAGTGGTAGCAACAGCTGATTAACATAACTTAATAGTGGCAAGCGAAAGCATGGCAGCAAACAAGTAAGTGGAGTACTGCTGGCTTAAGTTTGGCACCATTATCAAGAAGGTGTGTCAGTATTCCATTAAGAGTAGCAGCGGCCTCAACATGGATGTCCAAGCTAGCTTTTAGGCTATGCTTTCTTTTGTCATCAGCATAACCATGAACCTTCCTTAACTTAAACCATTCCATAGCAGCTGCGCAGAGATAATGTATGAAGAAATTAATTTAAATGTGTTAAATGTGTGCATAAAGAAATGTGGTTGAACATAAGATCACAGAATTCTCGCACAGCAACATTTTTGTCATGTGATTATATTATTAAAAAGTATGATATGATACTATGATCCTCTGCAATGGTCCTCCATAGAAGTATTCCTGAGATTAATGATTAGACTAAAACTAAATGATAACAATGCTGCACCAAAACAAAAACCTTAGGCTGTGCTATCAGAACCCTACAGCACCATCAGGGCCCCATTATTAACAATCTCACTACTCAAGTTCACCTTAAAATCCACCACAATCCATTAAAAGAGAAACATGTCAGCCTCTAAATAGCAGTCAAACCTTTCCTTCTTCTCCAATAAGACTTACTCAACTGGATGATTGTCTACTGAGTCAACAAAACTAATAACGGTTAAATGGTGGCCTGACATTCAAAAGTAACAGTTGTGGAAATGCATTATTTGCCAGTATATGTGTTCAATAAAGACGTAACTTCAAAAGTGAAACCATGACATTGAAAGATAAAAAGTCTAATCAGCCCTCTGATCAAATAGCCTCTGCTCATTACATTGTAAAACAATCAGTCCACAGAGAGTTAAACTCCACTTTCTCAATATGTTGAGGAGTGACATATTGAGATCACATCAATATTGCATTGGCTATTATTAAAATTCATATTATGGAGGATGGAGTGTGTGTGTGAGTGGGGTGGCTGTGGGAAGATCTTTATTTGGCAAATCAATTAGTCTGTGTTTGATGTGATAGACTTAATATCGTCCTCCTCTGGGCGAGGAGCCTGTTTCTGGGAAGATTAAAAGCAGCAGGAGAATGTGATATTTATTTCAGGACTAAACTGTCTATTTGTGACTTCATCATTATCATTGATTGATTTACAGATTACTACCAAATGATGCAGTGATGAGGGTTTTGTCTTTATACAGTGTAGTCATTCACAATAATGACCTTTGCTCTCAAGTTAATAGCCCTGGCACAGGTACCATTCCCTTTAGCTGCTTTGGGTGTGTCATGAATATTCAGCTTAATGTGTTGGCATTGTGAGTACATGTTTGACAGCCAACTGGAATACATCCATGGAATATATCTCCTGACTAGGTCTGTGCAGAGTCTGCGGGTTACTGATGGTCGGGAACAGAATATTTCTCTGTCCTGCACTATTGAAGAGCACCACTCATGCTGGAGTTATACAAATATGTCATGAATTCCACTTCTATTAGACTGAATCACCAGGACATCTGGTGACAACTGCCAATTAATTACCATTAGGGAAAAACACGAAAACAGCAAACTTGTATATCTCTGTTGTCATTTTTAGCTGCAAATGTAACATGTAATGGTTCATAGTTAAACAAAGTGACCTATCTGACATTGCTGTTGTCTTTTTTTATGTTTACTATATTGCTTTGTAAGCGTCTATGATATCTACACAACAGGGACATATATAAAATACTTTTTTTTTTTTTAAAACAGCTAGTTTTGGGTAAACTCAAGCTGTAGTCTGTGATATAACGAAGGTAAATAAGGTCTCCAAACTAACACTTGTGAAAGTGTTGTTTATGACATATGAAGGTATACAGTATATTCATGCACATAACTTTGCAAACAAATATTGCAATTGTTCTATTCATTTTCATAGTGCAGGATGACATGGAAATTGTTCAACAAGCCACAAAATATACTGTAAATGAGGCAATTTAAAATGCACAGAGATGTTTCTCTATGTAGATTTCCCCCTGTACTGCCTAGAAGATGTGCGACTACGTGAATGTGATTTGTTTAATGCAGAGATGTGAAACTTTGTTCATTTTGTCAGTAAAATGCTGCTGCAGTTCAATACAGCTCATTACATTTAATTAGCTCTATCTTATTTTTCCATTAGCGAGAGCTTTACCAATAATGCTGCTTTGTTTTAACAACCATGCAAGTTGCCTATAACACTTGAGACTACTGTCATTGAACTCGAGGCAAAGCTAAATATCAGTTTCAGTTATGCACCTGGCAGCTGAATGTCACTCACTGCAGATGTCAAAGATATTTGCACATTATTTGGACTATACAGGAAGAAATCAGCATGCTGACCAAGACCTAATCAAATCCTCTGTGAATCCAAACCAACGCAGTTCTCATACATTTGAATGAATGCAATTTGTCCCTGGCAATGAAATACAATTTACAGTCTGTCTGTGTTTTCATCTGACCCAGCTTGTCCTTCACAGTGCCCTGGGATTCTCAACCTATAAAACAGGTATTATTATTCTGAGCTCATGGCGTAGTTTGGCAGAATATTCTACGAGGACTCTGTGCCAGGCATCGGTCCTAAGGGGAATGTCATGGCCCTAACCTCATCTCCTGCTATCATTGGCTCTGTGAGAGCTGTTCACATGCAACAGGAAGCAAAGCAGAAATGAGGAGAATCATGGGGGAAGCAGACAGACAGAGCAAGGAGGGAAAGAAGGAATGGAGGATCAAACAAAGGACGGCTTGGAGGCAGGAAAGAAGGAAGGAGAGAAGTAGTAGAAAGAGAGGGAGGAAATAATGCACAAACGACAGAAGGATGGAAGGAAGAAAGAAATGAGATATACAAGGAAGGAGAAATGGATGGGAAAGCAGAGTAAGGAAGAAGGAGCAAAAGGAGAGAGCAGGAAGAGAAGGAATGGATGAAAGAAAGAAGGAAGAAAGAAACCAAAGACAGGAGGAAAGAAAGAAGGAAAGAAGAAACCAAAGACAGGAGAGAGAAGAAGGAACACGGCAAAAAAGAAAGAAATAAAATGCAGGAAGGAAGGAAGGAGAAAGGGAAGAAACACAAGACAGAAGTGAGAGAAAGAAAGGAACAAAACACGGATAATGGAGGAAGAAAAAGGGAAAATGGGAAGAAGCAGGTACAAAAGTAGGAGGAAGACAAAAAGGAGAGATGGAACAATGGCCAGGAGGAAGAACAGAAAGACCAGATGTTGGATAGGGAGGAAAAAATGTAGAACAAATGGAAGAAAGGAATGAATACGGTAAAGAAGAATTAGGAAAAGGAGGAAGGAAGGAAGGAAAGAAAGTCGGAAGGTACAAGAAAAGGAAAAGAAAAAGAAAAGAAATGCATGAAAAGAAAACACTGAGCGACTCCATGTTTTATGTTGCATGCAGCCCAGCGCTGACACATGTGGGCTGAGGAACTACTCTGTTAACATGATCCTGTCAGGAAAGCTTTGCACCACTGACATGAGTCAAAAACGCTTTTTGAAAGTGACGCAGACATTTATATAAAAACGGGCAGACATCCAGTCACCTTTCTTCTTAAATAACCTGCAAACACAACACTGCAGTATGCATGCTGCGGTAACTGTGGTTGGCAGGATTCAGTGAAGGTCACAAGTGGCTTTCTCTTATAATGAAATTAACCTAGTTTCCTAGTGAAGCCGCAATCTATGGGGAAGCAATTAAAATCCAAATTCTTTCCAATGTGTGAACTTCACAGGGAAAAAAACCTTGGACAGACCAACAAAGCGATTGGAAATGTTGAATAGTGATTTTCTTTAGATGTATGACATTTTAAAAAATAGATGAAGGACAGGATGAATGACAGAAGAAGCAGGAGAAAGAGAGGAGGAAGAAAGCAAGGAGGGAAGGAAGGGAGGACAGAGATGTCTGGGAATTGTCAATTAACTCTTTTCTGCTATCTCAACCACGATTTTCTTTAAAATCTATTTTTGTTTGTTAGATGTTGATCGGATTCCTCATTCATTCTCCAATATTTGTTCATGAAGGTGGTGCAGCTCATGCATAATATCTTATCAACTCACTGAACTCCTCTGAATACAAACACAGCCAATTGAAAAGAAGATGCTCTCTCCATCTATTTATTTGTTCTCAAACCTGACTGTGTGTGTGTGTGTGTGTGTGTGTGTGCGCGCGCGCTCATGCGTGTGTGTGGGGAAGTGTGCAGTGTGTGTGTGTGTGAGTGCAGTGTGTACTGACCTTGGATTCCTCCTGCGGGCAGCAAACAATCCCAAGTCCTTCCCCTCCTCCCACGGATGAACGTTGCGAGGTGTCGACTGTGTTTTTGTGTGTGCTGAGGAAGAGGTTCACTCTTTCACCTGCAGGAAAACAACGAGGAGAGGCAGGGAGAGGAGAGGATGAGAAACGGGACTGATCTTGGACATTTGTGTGGCATGTACAGTAAGACTCATTCTCTTAGGACATCTTTATTTCCAAGGGAATGTGGAGAAAATCGACCTTTTAACAAAGTGTTAAGTTCTACAATGTTTTTGTGCCTAATGTGGCGACAGATGTCTGAATTTTGCTGTAAGGCTATCAAATTAGAGAGGGTCAATAACTACGACACTAAAACACTACATTTTGGGAGGTATTATTCACTCAACTAGTTCACAACCCAGCTCTCTCTGTGTATGAATTCAATAAACAAGATACAAAGAGTTTATGGGTGAGTTTGAGAGAATCTGGTAAGTGTATATTTGAACTTTGGACCAAACCAGGCAAGCTGTTTCTCCTGTATCCAGCATGTATGCTAAGGCGAGCTATGTTACTATGTTATTGATCTTATCATTTAATTATTGTTGATGAAAATGGTAATTTTAAGCAAACCCATGACCTTATCATAAACTTAACGTCAGTAGTTTTTGTACCTAAATAACAAAGTAGTTTTGTTGCATTTATTTTGAAAATGTAAATGTATAATACTTTTATTTCTTTGTAATAATAATAATAATGATGCATTTTATTTGAAGGCGCTTTTCAAAGCACTCAAGGATGCCGCACATAACAACAACAGTACAACAAAAGACAGTACAAGTACAGGACAATTTAGTGCAAATAAATTGTAAATTGACCGTGTTGATTTCATTGGTTAGGCAAGTCCAAATAAGCCAGTGACATTTCGGACTGGTGTGTCTATTTCCTGTGATAACGAGCTGGTGTGAAAATGCCAGGAAACCAATGTTTACTTTTTGTCTGATGAGCAATAGTTTTGATATAGAACTATTTTTCGGCTGCAACAACTGCGACACATTTGAGATATTAACAAATTAATGAAAACAGAATAACTTTAAAGCTAACCAATGTTGCTTTTTTTCTGGTTTGTCAGATGGTATTAAAGGACTTGTTTTCTTAATGGTTTATTTATTAATTTTGAAAAATCTTTTATCAGTAAGAAAAAGGGTTAGGGTTAGGGTCATTAGCTTTTGAACTTCATCTTATAAGCTGACTGTTGTATTTGTGTCATGTCAATTCATCTAGTATCTACCAGTGACCAACCCAACATCTAAAATGTATCCAAACTTTGACATGCATATCAACAGTGATGAGATGAGCCCGCTATTAGTGTTGCACCCACAATAGGTAGGTTGGTTAAGTGAAACAGGTACATTTTTACATTACAGTATTTTCTAGTGCCCCTTCAATCATCTCAAAAGGCTCCTCTAACCTTGAACCCTCTGTGCTGTGCTCCCCAGCATGCTGCCATACAGATCATGAAATGAGGTTGCCACATCATAGTGCCTAGGGGTCAACATGGTAATTGGGGGCTCCTCTTTGTGTCACGCTGACTTGGCAAATCACTTCAACGTGTTTTTGGGACAGCAGCCTGCGGCATACATCGGTCAGCCACCAGGCAGCTTCACTTGGAGCTAAGTGCTGTGCCAATTATTGCATGTAACCGCCATCCATATCTGTTCTCATGGAAATTCATAATGTATGACACATTCTCATTTCTGCCTCTGGGGACCTGAATGCTATTATCCTGCTAAAGTGAGATCTGATTGGGCAGCTGCTATCTTGGTTGCTTCTTTGAAGTCATTTCTTCGAGTGCCCTTATATAGTGTCTATAATGTATCAATGTCTAGCAGAACAGACATCCAGTGAGCCACAGCAGCATCAGCTATACTTCTTTCAAAATGGCAGCTCCACAGTAAAGCTCAGTCTGATTGTTGATGTTGGTGCTGAGATATTTGGAACCTCATATCTGTTTGTAGACTGAAAGCCAATTCATCATCCTCTATTCTTTGTGGTCCACAATTTAGAAAATATTTCCCATGGAATACACATTATCTATTCCTGTGCTTCCCACCTCTAGTCAAAGCATGTGTTAAATAAAATGAAGAAAAATATAAAATGAAAAAAATAATAATAATAAAAAAATACTCATATATATACACACATATATATATCCACGATTTACAGAAAAAAATATTAGAAACATTAGAAATACACATCAATACAGCCCATTAGTCTTCAGTCACATCATTGATTTCAGTTTTTAACAGCAACAGACACATCACTTAAAACTCCCTATTATTAACTTGAATTTTTCACCTCAATAAGCCTTTGCATGACATTTTGATCGAGAATCTAACTTTGCATTTGCCTCATTTCTATAGCCAATTCATTCAGACAATGTATATTTGACTCCATCCAGCCAATGCTATTTTTAAAATAAACCTACTGTCAGTGTGACATTTTATCAGCTTTCACAGGAAGAAAGGTTATCAAGAAACAGTATGTTTCATTGCCTGTAGTGCCACATTATGTAATAACGCCACATTGTGTAAAAATGTAATACATTTTCACTTCATTATGTAATAACGTTGCATTTTGTAATAATCTGCCACATTTTGTAATAAAATTCTTAAACGCAATGTGTAATAAACTTTGCCGCATTATGTAATAAGTTATTACACATTGGGTCAGTTATTACAAAATGCAGGTGTTGCACTTTTTTTTACCAAGAAAATGTAATAAATTGGTGCATTATGTAATTGTGTGATTATGATATGCAAATATTATATGTGATAGAAAGCAGACAAAACACGAAAACAAATATTGAACAGAAAAAAACGTTATTCCAGCTCCATTGCAATTGCTCCATGCAACATTGATATCCTTTCCTATAGTGGATAAAAATAAATGACCATCAAAACTAAACCAATTAAAAACAGTGAAAATAATCTTTCGCGTCAACATTTTCACCTCATTATGTAATAACACAGCATTTCGTAATAATCGCCCACATTCTGTAATAAAATTCTTGAACGCAATATGTAATGAACTGTGTCTATATGTGCTGAATGTAACCATCAGAATATAACTTTTTATTCATCTGATTAACCGGCTTTATCGAGGCTGGAGCTTGCTCACTATATATATATATGTATATATATATATATATATATATATATACTCACAGTGGAGTCGAGCCGGGCACGGCAGCTTACAGCTTAGCGATCCGGCTGCCCGGTTTCTGTTTGACGAAAGCTGCAACAAGCTGCACAGCGCAGATCGCGCCAACAGGATGTCAGAGACACAGGAAAGGCAGAGGATCCAGCCAATTTTCCAAAATAAAACGCCCTGTACAGACTCCCGTTTGTATAAAAACTAAAAAAACAGATTAACAAAAGTTTGCTATTTATGTTCTAAAACCAAAATGTTACTTTTTGTAAGCATTTTAAGTGTGTCTGTTCAGAACATGGTGGCTATGTTATGTTGCCAATTGTCATGTTTGTGCTGGTTTATAGTTTAACCATTAGTGAGGCAGCTGTTACATTTCCTGAGCTGCTGTTTTATCCCCCGTTGAAACGCACTCTGCTGGGCAAACTGTGTCATTACACCAATTTTTAATTACCCCAAGCATGTTTTTCATATAAGGTTTTAAAACCTTATAAATTAGCCGGTAAATCGATAAAGGCAAATACAGATAAGTCGGTTGGGCTCTGTTATTTTGCACAATGTTCATTGTGTGTCCTTCAAGGAATTTAGACGGTAAAAAATTCCAAGGGATCATGTGGGTCATGTAACTTAAAATAACCCTGCTTGAAGTGTATTGTGAGAAACATGATACAACCCTGCCTGAATAAACTCAGTCCACTCCATACACTTTAAAGATGTATTTACTCATTACTTTAATACAGTTATAAAAAAGACAAGTGCAGTAGGGAGAGAAGGAAGATAATTAACAAATCACCCATTGTATATATATATATATGCTCACTATATATAGTTCTGTGTATCAGTTATAATGTGATCTGAACTACAAAGTGATGGGTCCTGGTTTGGACTAATGGCAAATAATGTGTCAGTTTTATTGGGTATCAAATCAAACATTAATGCCTCAAAGGTTGGACAAAAACAGTTAAGTGCATTGTGACTGACTGGGATTTCAACTCAAAACCTTCCTCTGAAACCCTGCATTAACTTCTGTAATAGAGCAACATCTGAGGCCATGTTTGATTTTGATGGTGGGAGACAGACTGGGTCTACTTTTTTATGCATTGGGGACTTAAAATGCATTCACCCACCAGGACTTCTGCTGGGCACCCGCAGCGGCAAATAAACACATCAGCTTGAGTCCATCCCTATCTCTCTCTCTTCTCATATTTTCCGGTCTATTGCATGTCATTCCCCTGCCTCATTTGAGCTTCTCTCCCCTCTTTGCAGGAGATAGTTCTGTAACTCCATTAGCAAAGAAGTTGGTTGAGAAAGCTGCAAGATTGCACCAATTCTTCACTTGCTGCTTACTTGTTTCTCCCAAAGGTGTTTCTGTAATTCTTTTTCTTCCCTGCCCAGTGAGGGACCAGTGAACTTTAGGTGGAAAACTTAGCTATTAAGAACATCCAATCTAACCACTCTATTTTTCGCCTCAGAAAAAAAAACTAAAATGTAAATGTGGGTAGTTTTCACAGGCTTACTCCATTTACAAGGTCTTATTGGGACATACTACAGGGTCTCGTTTAGCACTTCTGTGATAATGGTGGCAGTATATGGTGCAGTTTGCCTCAAATGAACTACGTTGTATGACATGTCATCGAACCCACCCGACCTAAAGGCAAAAAATATTGATAACTGTTGTGAATGGCCACACTATGATGGAGCAAAAAAGTCTGCCATTGCAGCCACTTTCTTACTGCCAGTCATGGAATATAACTGAGTTCATTAAGTACAGCACCTCAGTTTAATTTTGAGTTGCTTGCACTTTACTTGAGTATTTCTATTTTCTGCAACTTTATATTTCCATTCAACAAAACTTCGCAGACAATAAAACAAGCTGATCGTTAGAATTAGGTGTGTTGGAGCAGGGAAAAGTCTACACACATACAGGGTTGTTGAACCCTCACCTGGTTAGTTACAAAAGAAAACAGCTGATTACAATAATCTGCAAAATGCTGAATATGAAACCAGATAAAAATACTGACGTGCATTTAATATTAGACACTTTATTATATTCTAGTACAATTTTGTATGGAGGACATTGAATTTTACCAAAGTAATATTTGAACGCAGTATATTTACCTTGACTGAAATGTACTATATCACCCATTATTAAGGACTCAGTAGCCAGTCCAGAGGCTGCATATAGGGAGACTCAAAGATGCCAAAACAACAGCAAGACTAGAAGTGTTCAAGGTGAAAAGGAAAATGTAAGACCTACAGCAAGATAGTAAATTCAACAGTGTTTTAAACACTGTAGACAATAATAGATGACAAACATCCTGTGTATTATTAAAAGATCCATAACACAAAGTTCTGTTCTTTGTTAGTGGGGAGATACAAAGGGTACTAGTATGGTAAGGTAAGATACTCTGACTTAGACAAAGTCGTTTTGTACGTGCAGATCAAACAGCTTTACAAATCTGGTAATTCTACTTTCAAGCATTGAGTTAAGTTCACTATCTTATCTTGGATAATTAAGGACAAAATAGCTTAAAAATGAGCTGCTCTAACATAAAAGCTGCCAGATAAAAAGAAATATCTCTGCAGACAAAAAACAAACATGTAATGCGTTGATTTTTGATCATTTTAACAATTTAGATTTCACTTCTTCAAGCAAGTGCCTCAAAATTGAATTTTTAGGGCCCGAGCAGGGAAACCTGCAAGGACCCTTTTGTTTTTCCAATGATGACTTTTTGTTCCAAATGATTGCATTTTTCACTGCCTGAACGTACCCTAAAACTCACAAACTTGGAATATACGTCACATCTGCCTACATTTTTTACAATCTATTGTCACTGTGAATTTCCACCACTAGTTTGCGCAATAATCAAGCAAAGTGTGTATCATCTTATAACTGCCAGATAAGGTCCATTTTGTTTTTATGTAGATTGCAGAGAGTTCTTCTGACTTCAGCGTAGATTATTTAATACCGGCAGGAGCAGGCCACCAAGTCATAAAGGAACAACTTTCTCATTCCTAACTGGCCCAAACTTCACATGTTTGATAAGAGTCCAGCCCTGAACACGTACAGACAGATATACAGCCATAGTCACAGCACCACACGTTGGACACCGGAAATTACATTCAACCCCATCCTGCACTGTCCCAAACATGGACAGTTAAGAGATGCGTACACAATAATCAGGCAATGGGGCCGGGTACGCAGCATGCCCTGACATGCAAGGACTGCGAGGGCCCATTCATCACTGCTTGCAGCTTTAATTTGGATTTGGTATTCTCAAGTCTGGACAGTGCCTACATCAATATTCAATGTGCACAAAGTTATCAACAGGAAACTCAGCGCTGTCAGGATTTGTCAGTGAGCACATCTACCTGGCTATAAGCTCCTTATAAGGTCACTTCTTATTGCCTTACAAGTGTGCCAACCCCTGCATGTACTACTACAATTATGCAACAATGGGTCATTTTTAGCAGCTGGGAAACATTTATGTACTGGCAGAGGGGCCAGCAGAATGCCAGATTTAGCTATTATGACTCCACCAAATGATGTATAATTACACTGAGGGTAATACAGAATCAAGCTATTAGGTGAAGGAAACATTTGTTCCTTGTGTTATGTGGGTCTTTAAAGACATATTCAAGCACCATATTTTCTTCATTCTTCACAGTGGAGTTGGGGACAAAATCCAGCAAAATCTAACAAGCCGCACTGAAGCTGTGATGTACTGACATAAAAGCCCTCAGGTGTAAAGGAACTTATCTTGGCCACCCTCTGTGTTTTTTCCACCATCCACTGACGAGAAAGTACATCTGCAAGCCGTGGAAACTAGGCCGCTACAGTGAGCTACAGCAACAGAGAACATTGGTAAAACTCTGAGCGGTGGATACAAGATTGAACATCTGTGAATGGGTCACTCTGAAATAGAAAGAGACCTAGAAAGTAGGTCCACTGGTCCCCCAGATTATTCAGCATGAATCATACATGTCCTCCATCTGAGAGCATCATATGTAAGCCCATAGCTGTCCAAGTCTGCTCTTTCAAACTCCTAGGTTTTTGGCTGAGACAGATACACCTGCTTATGGATTTACTGTGTTCCTGGACATTTCTGGATCAAAGGTACGTTTTCATGACGGCTGCCATCAAGGCTTTAATACTTGTCTCCACAGCCAGCCATGCACATTGATAATGATGCATGCAGGGTTTAATGTGATTTCCATGTTCTGCTTGTCAGTGTTACCTGACAAAAGCCTGTGGACTCATTTAGATCACACTACAGATCTGTGACTGTGAGTGTAGAGACAGGCTCCAAGCAATTACTAATGGGTAAATGGAAATATTTTACTCAAGTCTAAGCTGAGAGGAGTGTTTCTGACAGGTCTTGTTGCAAGTTCAAAGCTAAAGAACACAGTAAACTCAATTTACAACTTATTATTTATAAACAGCCAAGAAGTCTTTGCTTGTGACGTTACTGTACAGGGGTTGTTTAAAGATCAGGGCAGGCTCCTCTGTGGGGAGGGGCTTTGAAAGCAGGGCTGCAGCAGCAGAGAGGAAGGGGGGACCTGGGAGCCGTATCATTCAAAGATTCTGGTTAAGCCCTTTTTTTCTCAAAACTCTAGACTGCAACTTTAAATCAGCAACTTCTGATGAATTGTGCCCACTTCCGATTTAAGCATCACCCATTTCTGATTCAAGCTCCATCTATCCTGAGCACTGACTGAGCACTGACTCAAAATGAATATTGATAATTCAAATTAATAATAATAATAATAATAATAATAATAATAATAATACATTTTTTTTTTGATGGCGCCTTCGAAGTCACCCAAGGTCCCCTTATATAGGATAAAAGCATAAAATCACAGAATAACATCACAGAATATTAAAAACAAACATTGACATAAAAAGAAAAGAAAAGAAAAGAAAAGTGTAGTGCACAGTGACCAGTCAGAGTGAGTATGCCAGTTTGAACAGGTGGGTGTTGAGTTTGGATTTGAATGTTGTGATGGAGTCTGACTGTCTTATGTGTTGGGGGATAGAGTTCCATAGTCTGGGTGCCGAGTAGCTGAAGGCTCAGGCACCTACTGAGGCATGGTGTGGGGATGGTTAGCAGGTGGAGGTGATGGTGAAGTTGGATGAGAATAGGGGTGATGTGGTCAGATGACTTGGTGCGGGTGATAATCCAGGCAGCTGAGTTCTGGGTGATTTGCAGTCTGTTGATGAGTTTGGAGGGGATTCCCTAGAGGAGGGCGTTGCAGTAGTCGATGCGGGAAGTGACAAATTAATGAATGGTATTGTATTGGTAATGTAATGGTATTGATTTTAGAGCTGAAGAAGTCCAGGAAGGCAGCGCACTGATCGGTGGATATGTCTGGTGGGAGGGTTTTAGGAGTCTGAATTAGGTGGCTGACCGTTGCAAAGAGGACTCTGTTGTTGCCTGTAACAGTGTTGATGAGGTTGGAGTAGTAAGAAGATCTGGCAGTAATGAGGGTGTTCTTGTAGTGATGCAGGTGGTCCAAGTACATTTGACTGTGTACGGTGAGTCCGTTCTTTTTTTTGTACAGTTGCTCCAGTCAACGGCCTATGGCTTTGAGGTGGCGTAGGTCAGGGGTAAACCAGGGAGCAGTGTGATTAAATGAGACTGAGCGGGTTTTCAGAGGAGCCAGGGTCTTGAGGGAACAGGAGAGACAGTTATTGTAATGAGTCACCAGGTCAGCAGGGGAGGATGCTGGGGGAGGGCTGGGGTAGGAGCTGATCAGGGTGGAGAGATCTGTGGTGTTGATATGTTTGATGTTTCTGAAGGAGATGGTCCGCTGTTCTTAGACTTTGTGAAGTTGGGTGTGAATGTCAAAAAGTACAGCTTTGTGGTGAGAGATGGGGAAATCCGTGATGTCAAGGTTGGTGGGAGTGATGTCGGTGCAGCAGATTAAATCCAGTATGTGGCCTTTGTTATGGGTTGGGAGGTTGACATGTTGTGTGATACCGAAGACAGTCTAGGAGTGATGTGAAGTCATTGGCAAAGATACTGGACGGGTTGTCAATGTGGATGTTGAAATTGCCGAGGAGGATAACAGTGGGGGTCATGGCACTTACAGATGTTAGTAGTGATGAGAATTAATTGAGGAAAACAGCAGAGGGTTTTGGTGGCCTGTAGATGGTAACAATGATGGTGGGTTTTGGGCCTGTGAGGTTTGCAGCTAAACATTTAAAAGAGGAGAGCGAGACCGCCCCGTCTATCTGTAGCACGGGGTTCACTAATAAAAGAAAAACCTGGAGGAGCAGCCTCATTTAGCTGGGAAAAGTCATTTGGCTGTTGCCAGGGCTCAGTAGTCGTTTTTAGACAGAGCACCAAGCCGCCAATTTGCCCGTCCTTTTGACGGCTCGGTACATGGTTTTAGACAGAGGCCGGCAAATAGGGGGTCTGTTTTGGTCCGCTGATTTTCCGCCTTGGAGGGTACACTTATTTCCGCCTTGACTGCTATTTAAAACCGAGGCGGAAATGTGCCAGCTTCCGCATGAGGTGGGCGGAGGTGTCAATGACCTGCATTGTTGTGTGACCCAAAGCCGGGGAGTTTTAAAACCAAGAAACAGCTGATCACAGCAGTCAGTCCATCATTTCATCCGTGGACATTAAGATGAACAACTGAACAGCTGCTAAGATCCAGGAGATGCTAGCGTCTCCTCGGTCTCTTTAGGTGTTTGGTTGTGTTAGCTTGTTGTTGTGTCAGCAAGCTAAGAACGGTCGCTACTTTCAAATTAAAAGCCCCCCGCTAAGAACCCAGTTCTAAACTCCAATGGGGTGCAATGTCAAGCTCTTATTTTGAAGACAAATTCTATGTCACTGTTCGCAGCCCAATTTCGAACTTCACGTCATGTCACATGTTTACGCCTACCTCAGAGGTGGCTTTGGAAAAGGAGGAATATTACGCCTCAGTCTTAGAAAGACAGGCCGGCACATTGCCGCCCTTGCCTTGGAGCAAATGTGCTGCCTCTTCTATCTAAAAAGGGCTAGAGAGTCAGACACAGCGCAATCCAAGTCAGACACAGCGCAGTTCAGTTTCTAGTGGCACATATTTCAGCCCACATGACTGATACAAATCATTTAGTTGGGTAAACAGATACAGATAATGGTGTAGCCACTTATCACCAATGGTTGAACACAATCCAACTTATATTTTTCTCACTCATCACCTGAATGTCACTTGGTGGTAATGGCCCATGGACATTATAGTCTGTCAGCAGGATAGATATCAAGACATGACTAATATATATATATATATACACATATATATATATATATATATATATA
>CAEMYA010001243.1:1543615-1570782 GCA_903131615.1 Diplodus sargus
AAGTTACGTGAACATGACATGAGCAGTAGAGGTGTATAAGTTATATAATTTAGCAGCTAACGTAAGTTACTGTGCATGGCATCACAGACAGCTAAGCCGTTAGCCTTGTTGTGTCTCTCCCAGGCACAACACTATTAGTCAAAAGGTGTTACATTTTATCAGTCTGTTAGTCAAACAGTGATAACTCCCGAGGCACGTTTTATGATGAATGCAGTACATGAAACCATCACTACCCTCAGAATGTCAGTATTGCAGTTGACAATGGATTATTGATTAAGCTAAATATCCCTGAACTTCGATGATGTCATTCTGCATAATAATTAGCCATGTGCTTGTTTGTTTGAACACTGGCCAAATGAAGAAAGATACATTTGCCTCAAATTAGATTCATTTCAGATCATTTTCTGTTTATCTCCAGCACATCAGAATGAATTGTAAATAAAGGGCAATATAATTGGCTAAATGTAAATTTGCCTCTGTCCTCCATCAGCCATCTGACCATGGCAATGGGGAGCGAGTTGAGTACAAGTGAAAAGGTAAGTTATGGTCAGATGGCTGATGATGGACATTAGCAGCAACAATGATCTTAGACAAGACATCTACTCTAATGTAAATGAGGTGCTTGGGTGCATAAAAAATAATAAAAATAGACCTTGTGTTAAAAAAAATCCCCCTGCAGAAACCAGTTTCAACTAAAAATGTTATTATGGGGGGTCTGTGTATTTTTCTGCTTGTCCCTACGGTCAACAGCTCCAAGTCTCCCCTGTTGCTGTCATGTTGTCCTGAATTGCATTATAAACAACCCAGAGCATCACCAGGAGAGTGTCAGTCACAACACAGACCATAGTCTAAAGCAAATGCTCTATTTAATCAATCTCTTCCTCCGTACTGGCAAACAAGGATTTGTAATCATTTTTTTGCAAAGTGTTTGCTGCTTTTGCATATATTTGAAGTGATTTTGGAGTAAACTGTAACTGTTCTGCGCACAGGCCAACATACCACTACAAGACCGACCCTGCAGACACCGCCACATCTTTGACAGAGTTGACAAACATGTTGTGAGTTACTCAAATATCCCTTAATTTTTGTATATATATTTATTAGTTGCCTGTTCATTCACCTAAACTAACACAGTCTAATTTAGTGTTTGAAATAAAAAATTTCAAATAAAAAAGGAATAATACTTTTAGTGCTCAAAATTATTCACATGCCTACACTAAAATAAACCCTACTAATAAATGTTTCCAAATGTCACAACACTTTTATTAGGCCTACCACATCAACAAAGAGTGATCCTTACAGAAGGACAATTGAACAAAGAAAGTATTTAAATGTAATTGTCAACAACATGTTGTTGTCATTTGCGTTTTAATACTGTAATCACCTTGACTTTAGTACTGAGATCACCATACCACTACATTCTTCTCCTTCATTCAAAACCAAATGTATGCAGTGGTCATGTGCATTGCTGTAACTGATTAATCATGACCGTATAATATAAGTAACAGTGGTTCTGCCATATTTTACAGATCATCAGAGTGACCTGATGATGCTGTGTTTGAGGTTTTCCTAGACCCCGCCAGACTCTCCTTGCAGTTTGAGAAACCATCAGAGGAGGAAGGTATTGTTGGGCGGGTGTTGCTTCAGTCAAGCAAAAGCTGTCAAGACAACAGCCAGCAGCATCAGGAAGTATCAGTATCCACAGAAGAGGCATCAGGATGACCTGTGTGACCTGAGAGCTCCATTATCAGCTGACACACTTCAGTAAAAGAAACTTGATTTCAGGACATGATCTGGACAGTTTACATAAAAGTAAGGTGTTTCCTACCTAATTTATCCTCATTGGCATTGAATAAAGTGATTTGTTTTTAATTAAAGTTTTTGTCTTCCTTGAATTCAACACTAAGGGCACTGTGGCATTAGAGAAAAGAAAGTCTGGAAAGAGTTTTGCCATTAATCCTTTAATAAATAGTGACTCTGTAAGCATCACGTATTAAATGTATTATTGTGTTGACAGATCACAATATATTGTATTGAATGTTCAGTATGGTATTTTGAAAAGGGTATCAAACAATCTGCACGTTTGACACACATTTTAAAGCATAAATCAGGGTTGATGTCCTTAAACGCTTGAATCTTAATGTGGTGTTTTCAGGGTTTGAAACCACTTGAAATTGTAACTGCATTACTTTCATAAAAATAGTTTCATAGTGGCTCAGCCAGGTTCTACAGGATGCCAGTTCTACTTATAGACTTGTTACACAGTTTTGAACAAAATGTTTGGGTTTTCCTTTAATTTCTCATCCTTTTGTAGAATGCTGTCACATAATTTTGGTTTTCTGAAGGAAACTAAATCAAAGGCTGCTGGATTTATTTGTATGTATTTTAAAGTACATATAAACAAATCCAGTTGCCTTCAATTCAGTTTCCTTGATATATCTATGACCTGGATGAATGAGAGTATTCACAGGCAAAATTTCTAAAGTTGATTATAGATAAGGATGTAACGGTATGAACATTTCATACCACGGTAATAGTGACCAAAATGATCACAGTTATTGGTATACACTGGGATTTTAAAATGTCTTCGAAATATTGAAAAAACACTGATATATTGATAAACTGAAGTAATTTCACCAAGGTGAATATTTAAATATAGATTTATTATATATTAAAATAGTATCACAGGCAAAACCTTATCAAAACAGCAGGCTTTCTGTCCGTCATCGTGTTGTCTGCCAACGGTAGATACTACTCTGGTCAACGGAGCTGAAATAATGCAGCAAGAGTCGCCAAAGTTGTGATAAACCTGGGAAAATAGGATGAGTTTGAATAGCATCATTGCATAGTTTTGCTGTGTCTGGCTAAGATAAGCTAAGCAAGCACTTGTATTTCCTGGTTTGAGAGTGACTTCCTGTTTAAGGAGGGACTTCCTGTGTCCCTGAGAAAGGATAATGTGTGTGTGCGAGAGTGAAAATATGTGTATGTGGAAGGAGAATGTTTGTATGCGAGAGAGAAAATATATGTATGTAAAAGGAGAATGTAAGTGTGTGAGAGTGAAAATATATGTATGTGAAAGGAGAATGTAGGTGTGTGCGAGAGTGAAAATATAAGTATGTGAAACGAGAATGTATGTGCGTAAAAGGAGAATGTATATGTGTGAAAGGAGAATGTATGTGTGTTAAAGGAGAATATATGTATGTGAGAGGAGAATGTGTTTGTGTGAGAGGGCCAGAATGAATTATGTCTTGTACGGCCCCTCATAGTCGTGCGCCTTTCGCCGTCCTCATTACAGAGATACCAAGAATCCATATGCCTGAGAGTCCCAATTAAATTTGCATTAGCACATGAATATAAATCCAGCCGTAACAGAGGGGGACACATGCAGGCAAACAGAGACATAATTCACTCTATTGCGTGTAAGACACCATTCTTTTAACCACGCACACAAACAAAAAACCCATCCACATCTTTCAGCACAGCACACAGACACAATAATCGTATTGGCTCTGAGTGCCTGCTTGTGACTTTCTCTGCACGTGAGATTTAAGTCATGTGCATGACTCTCATTAAGCTAATTCAAGGCTTTACTCTGTGACCAGCTTTAAATGCCAAGCTTAAGCACACTACGTAGCACAAAGAGGTAACGAGGGGTGAATCTACTTTGTGATGCCATAAAAATGCTTCCCTGGGTCCTGCCAACATCTTAATAAGGCCGGCCTTTATTCACCTAGCATTGGCAGTTAAAGGTGCCAGGACCCAGCAGCCACCTGTTTATGCCCATAGGTGGCTGTGGATAAGAGGAAATGTGCCTTCTGCTCTCTCTGGTCAGAAGTCAACAGCCTCCTATTGTGCTTAATCCGTCCAGTGGAAAGTCCACAAGTAGACTTTCTAGACAAGGCTTCGTTATCATAGGACCGCCTCCTCTTCTATGTTTCAGTTGTTTTCTTGGCACTATTTAGTCCAAACACTGCAGGTGCATGCCCACTCTTTTTTTTCCCTTTTCCTTTCTTGTTTTCACTCAGCTCCTCCTTCAGGCAACCCAAATTGAGCAAAAGCTTGGCAGTCAGAAAAGCAATTTGTTAACGGACTGTGGAGTGCTCTCATCTAATGTTTCATTAAATTATCCCTATTCACTCACTTCTAGTCTGTAGTAAAGCCTCTTGTAGTGACACTGGGTTTTCCAGCAGCGGGCCGAGGTCAGTTGGAATCTGATATTCTTCCTGTGGTAAGACAATGGTTCGGAGCCACTCCAGCTGGGGTTGTCATGGTCAAGGCTTTGATTTTGCCATCATATGTGAAACTGTGTCCCTCCAGCTGCCCAGTACAGGCTGGTACAGGCAATTGCAGAAATGATAGCAACCCAAACTCCACGGCATGCATGTCTTTGTTGTATCACACATCAATGTTCTGTTGCACATAATTATTTCAAGATCACTGTAGGTTCCTTGTGTGGAGAGACAGCTTCATTTTTTAATGTGGCACAGCCAGTGTTATGCTGTCACATACTAATATACAGACACACGCCTTGAAAGTGTGAGGAGGATAAACAATTTACCTTCCACAGATCTGAACCATTACATTAGCCCATTCCTTAAATGTGACAACCTAATGCGAATAAGTACCCTGCACTTAACCCCCAACACGTAAGTGTGCCTTTTTCAAAAGCTGGAGGTTAAAATTAGCAATAACTACCTGCCCTCTTTACTGTATCATTGTCAGCTGCTGGTCCTCTCCATCAAGGCACATCCATTAGCATCTTAAAAACTGGAGAGCTGCTTTTGCTAACATAGCTGCAGCATGTCCTTGGGCTGTTGTTTGTGTTTCCTAGAGTTTACTTATCAAAAACAAAAAAAATGCTATCATAAGGCCTGAAGCAAAGTGTTTTCTCAGGGGGCAAAAAGCACAAAATGCATCATGTAGCTACAACGTTATTCCTGGAACATGTTTAATCTGTAATGGATTTCTGCTACTAACCACCTGTTTGCCAGTCTCACGTGGGTCATGTGATGTCCTGTAACTCAAATATGTTTTGAGAAGACCGATCAATTTGTGGTACATTATAAACTTTTGTAGCAGATTTACCGACATGTTCTTTTCACATTAATTTCTGTTAGTGGTGCCAAATGGCAGTCGCTTTATACTATGCCTGCAACACTGTCAGGCTGAATCAGTGCATTTGCAATGACAGGTGCAGCCATAATGGATTCTCTCATTTGAAATTAATGAGCTCCCACTGGAGAGTAATGCATTCCATGTATGATCCTACATTAGTCTGTGGTCTATATTGCATGCCTTCTCTACTAGGTCACTATATTTCAACCTATATTTCTGCACTCTATTCGCTGTGTACGCAATGCATGTCGGCCTCCTCCGGTGGCATGCATGAAGCTTAGCAGCAGATTCACAACCACACACACTAAGCAGCTCAAGTACATTTCACTATCACCCTGACCTGTCAAGAGTAAGCAAGGTAGGCATTGAGGAATGTTTCCTAGGGCAGTGGCCTGCTGACAGTAGTACCACAACAACAATACTTTCTATTCTGGTTAGCACATGCCACTTTATTGGATGACAACAGCAAGTGCTTAAAGCGTGCACCGCAATCCCACTGTCTTTTTTCCCATGTTATTCAGTGTACGATTACTCAGTGCTCTTTATACTTCCACCTTCTCATGCAAACAAGAAGAGAGAGTAGCAGCCTGACACAAATACATCAGTAAGAACATATTGGCTGTCCAACCTTGATATTTCCATAAGGTGAACAACAGTGTGTTATGTGCAGGAAATCCTGCTGATTTGCTGGACAGTGTCAATGGTTTACCAAAGCAATTGAAAACAAGTTGCTGTGTGTGCTGTTCTTTTCCTTTTTGACAAATAAAAAGAAAAGGCTAGTACAGTTCTTCTTTCCATTTCCCGCTGTTGTTGGATGAATGGATTCACATTATTATTTAATTTGGCTTGATAATGATAAAAAAAGAGTGCCGGCAAACATAAGTGAAAACACTCACACACAAGTAATGACTTTACCCTGTCTGACTGGTTACTGTTTGCCTTAAGCAGTATTGTCTGTTTTCCCTTTGAAAGTTTTCTTTGAAAGGCAGCCAACACCAAGTGAGCCCTAGCAGTGAGTGCCCTTTGAATCATCACTCCTTCTGCCTACTGCTTCCATGTATCTTCTGACCTTTTGTCAGTGCAGGAGTCATTGCTTATGTATGGGCTTGGCAGGCTGGACACTTCAACAGTTGACTTGCTCTGGGAAATGAGTGACAGTATGGCGCCTTGGTCAAGGAAATTGATGCACATCAAATAGGCCTTTGAATTTCATTGGCTTGGACAGGCTTTTGCCTCTAAAAGGATTAAACATCTCCCAAGACAATTTAAAAGCAGTCTAGTTAAGATGAATCAATAGCCAATGTTTCCTAAATCCTTAAACACTACCTAAATACTAAAACAAACCTAATTACTAAATCTTTTATTAAAACTGAAATCCCTGGCTTGCAGGCTCAAAATGCAATCTCGTACTTATCAGCCTGTAAAGTGTAAGATTATTGGCAACCCATTTGGACGCCACCCGCATGGACGGCATCTGTTACTACATTTCACACAGTCATACTGTTTAGCCGGACCAGACATCCTGGGACTAGGAAAATTTAATTTAATCAATATCATTCCTGGATTCACTTAAAGTAAATGGTTGATCAATAATTGACTTTTTTCCTTTGGAAAGCACTCTAGAAAGGTTTAAATATCAATTTGAAGCACAGGAGGATCTTCCCCATGAGACAGAGTTAAAGTCAGAGTCAGAGCTGTTTTTAGAGAAAGACCTGATTTACCCATTTGTCTTCTTCAAGATTTCTGCTATTAATCTGTGATAATTAGCAGTAGCACTGTCTTATAAAGGTGTCAATCACGTCAGAAATCAGTTATCAAAATGCAGAGTCTGCAGAACTTCACATGAATCTATTTAAATTAGTTCACAATTTTCAGAATATTTTTTAAAAAGTCTCAAGACAAAAAGACTACCTGGATCTAACTGTTCACATATACAAATACTCTTCAAGTCAAGATAGCCGTAACTACGGCTTAAACCATCACTTTACATCCGGTAAGTCAGACTACTTCTCTAAACTGATGGTATGCTGCCTGCCAAGCCCCAAATGGCAATGTTGGCAACTAGCTTGTGACCATAAGAAGTGCTTGATAATTCCCCTAAGGAGCTGGTGTTGACCAAAAACAGAGCTAAAAGGAAATTGAGAATAGTACATTCATCCATTGGACAGAAACACACTTCCAACTAAAAGCTATACAATAATATCTTATGTGGCCAAACTATTAATTACTATAGGATTATTTTCCACTATCCTTATATACCAACTATGTGAAAACCATGCATACTGTACTGTATGCATCCCTCTCAGTTAATTCGAACACCAGCTCTTAATAAAATATGAAGAAAATATGCTAAAATAGAGAACCTCAAGATGAAAAATATGGGGAGAAAAAATCCCAAAGTGAATCATTCAACCTCCCTTGCATTAAAAATGCAAACATATTTTTCATTCTGCTTCTGGATATTTTCAAGCCCTGCTGGCTCATAGCTGTAGCCTTGACATTTGTGTGGTTCTGGGATTACATTTGGGGAAAGTTGGCCTTTACTCTTATTCCCCCCTATAAATCGTAAAGTGTATCAAATCTAATGTGCTTAAGTTTCAGATGCATTATAAGAAATTGTGGTATATAATGGCTGCGGCATATCCCCAGTGGCAGCAGTCTGAGCTGCTACCTACTGTATGCAGCTGCAAAGTAATATTACCCTTGTGGATTTGTGGGGTATAATGTTACAATATGATATACCATATAGTAGTGTTGGTGTAAGCATTTAGAACACAAACTTCTTAAAACCTTTATATAGACTGAGACACAGTCCAGCTGTGGCTCTGCTGATTCAAAGTTCAGATTCTTTAATTCTCAGTTTTAGACCTGTGTCCTTTTATCCAGCGTTTTCGAGAAACTGGATTGTGGACTTTGTATTAAAAGCAATTTGACAGACTTCAGTTTCGAATCCCAGGAGCAGTGAAACTGCCTTAAAAGTCTTTAATAATCTACTGTACCACTCCCAGGAGTGTTTCTTGACCTGACTACATCTGGAAATGACACAGCAGTCGCAGCTTTCAAGTATTTTGGTAACAAGTAAAACAAGTGTTGGATGGCTGAACATTTACCCAATTTTTAAAAAAATAATAACTGTTGAAGTTTTTATTTAGTCCTTCTCTGGTGGTTTAGTATTTCACTGGTCAACCACAAGGCTTGTGCTGGACTATCATCGAGCTGTGTCTCTGACCTTTATGAGCCTAATTACAGCCAGAGATCCTCAGGCAGGGTGCAGTCTGTAAATTCAGCCCAGCAATGAAGATTGATTAGGCTTCAGTGTATCAGTGGAACAAGATGCCTGAGGAGATCAGTCCTGCTTCTACACTCACTTCCTTTAAATTACTTTTGAAAAGATCCATCCATTATCTAAGCCCAGTTATCCTGTGTATGGTCACAGTGGGATGTAGGCGTTGTATACCGTGGACAGGTCAGCACTCTCACAGAACTAAAACATGTAGACAGACCAGTGGCGGCGCCAGAGTATTTTTTCTGGTTCAACTACGGTGGGGCTAACCCCTACAGCGGTGGGGCTCAAATCAATGCTATAATTTCAATGTGAACATATATTCAATAAAACAACACCCTCCCACAGCTAGAAACACGCGGGCACACACACACACACACACACACACAGTGTGAGAGAGAGAGAGAGAGAGAGAGGAGACGATTGTCCTAAAGCCATATATAGTCTACCACACAACAGCCAAGAGTCAAAACACATCTCCAACAAATTAAGTATGCTAATTGGCCAACAAGACCGCAGCAAGGAAGAGCATGAAACAGACAACACGCAATAACAAAGTCAGCAAAGTTCCCCAAAACAATAAAAACAATATAAAAACTCACTCAACTTGCTCATGTTCCTCTGGCCGAGCCTGGCACATGGAAAATGCGGGACCGGAGTGGTCGTCTTCCCCTGCAGGTGTTGGTGTGTCCATAGTTTTATCCAACACGCCCGCCACCACCTTCTGTTGCTCCGTCCGACGACGTTTAAAAACAAATTTGTCCATGATACATTTTGAACTTAATGACGTGACTGTAAGCCGCTAACTACAGCCAGGTTGCTTCAAACAAAATCAGCCTCAACTAAATGTCTCTGTGACGAGCATACACTAAAAGTGCTCACATGAGTGACGTACGGACTGACAGGCTCCCCACTGATCTCAGGACAGTGACGGTCTATGTTGAGTAATAATAATGGGGATGCTGGAGTCCAACTCTTAATGAACCCAGATCAGTGACAGTTGTCATCGCAGCTGCCTGAATGGCGTTACAACGTGGAGGCACTGTTGGACTCTGCATTTCTCTTGGTTGTTATGGTAGGGCTAACGGTAGGGCTAACACAATTCTGGATGGGGCTACAGCCCAACCAAGCCCTACCCTGGCGCTGCCTATGAGACAGACATACTTTCACACTCAAATTGTTTAGGGTATCCAATTAGCCTAATCTGCATGTTTTTGGGATGTGGATGTGTCGAATACAGCAGCTTGGTCAGTGGCTTTAAACTTCAAACTATGACACTCTACCTACCCCCTTTAGCATCAGTTTTGCACTCAAGTTAGCAAACGTTATATACAACATCCAGCTACAGATTATTAATGAATGCATGATTAACTTAAATACAGACTCTGTTCCCTTTAGCTTTAACCCTAAAGTAAAGAACAACACAATAAATGCGATGTGATTTTGAATGTTATCAAACACATTTCCATATTCCCCCTCCCACATTCCCTCTGTTTTGAATTTGAAGACACAAATTGTGCAGTGGCCATTTTAAAAGTGTCGTTTGAACAGAGGGGAGTTTTCGGGACTTCGAACAGCGACCTTTACAGCGAGTGTGGAGCTGCTGTATGAGAGGTCATTAGTGTCCAGCGATGTCATCCATCAGCCGCTTCAGCTTTGAACTGCTCATTCCTTGTTCCACTACATCCCTACAAGACCTTTCCCCATCTCCTCTGCAGAATCTTGCACCATTACTGAGAAGTGACTGCGCTGGAGGGTTCATGTGTGAGTGAGATTTGACTGGTGGACTGCTGCTCAGATGAACCATCCCTCACCTTAATTTGTCTTCAACGGGTTTGCATTTATTTAGAATTGTAGACTTGTAGCAGACAGCCCATAAAAAGAATAGTTAAATAGATAGAGTCTTTACTTAGACACCCCCTGCTTGTTAAACTCCCACATGTTTTAGTCTCCAAGCTGCTCACAGTCACTGAAGATGACTTGCAACAACAGTAACAGCTGACTCATTCCAACCACGATCAGTAAACTGATCTCCATATATAAATTCTCTAAAGTGACCCTTTGACCCACAGATACTATCTTTTCTTTTGTATTTGTGAAAACCTTACTCTTAATTTAATAAAAACTTCTGTCAGTGTTCACAGGCTTACAATATGAGGCAGCTACTGTTTAATTATACATACACTTTCTCACACACAAGGACAGTGGCAATTTCAGTTCCACTTGAAATGTGCCATATGTCATTTTTATGCAGGGGGTCCCTTAATTGAAAACAAAATACATAAATACCAGGGGACTGTGAGAGTCGTTGTCTTCATTGTTAAACAACCACCATTGCAGATGAAAATCTATCTGACATGACACAGAAAGAAATGTTTGTAAGGATGAGGTATTAAAGTTTTATTCATGTTGTGTTTAGTCACCATCCATGAATACCTTCCTCATTCTCACTTACAGAGTGAACATTTGGGATAAATAAAGAAATGTAAGATATTATATCTTTAGATGTGCTGTATTTGACTACTAGTGGTAGTGTAATGCAATGTTTTGATGGCAGGGTCCATCTAATATGCTGCTTTGCTCCACAGAAAGCATACTCATAAGAAAGCACATGCCCCTCAGGAGTACAGGAGTGGTGTATGTAGTGAGAAACATGTAGTGAGAAACGTTGGTCAGGATACTGAGAAATCACTTTGACAATAAAAAAACAAATGTAAACATTGAAAACTCCGTGGGGTACATTTAATTTCTAAGCAAATCTGACTCACATGTCACACAATTACCCACACACTGTTAGCTTACCAGCTCATTCCTTTGTTGCAAAGGCAAACACATCTCTAATCCTGCACAGCCTACTGTGGGACTCTGAATCCTTGACTTGACCTCCACAGTGGAATAAACTAGCAGCAGCAAGCATTTTTTTTTCACTCCTCACTTGCATTCCACAAGCACATGTGATCACTCTTGAATTAAACATACACCAGTGAACTCTTGCAGGGATCCAACAGGCAACGCCTTGCAGACAAATCCCAGTCCAGAGATATGTGTTTTCCCTCAAGGCTTAGTTTATTCATCCAATATTCCTTTAACCTCAATTAGACATCTGCTGACTATAAGAGAGCACATAAACGACTCTAAACGAGCCAGATTGTCTGCAATGGTTGAATAAAATGCAAACTGTATCTGTCCTTGAGGTCTTCTACTCAACGAGAAAAATAAAAAGCTTGCATGGTGCCGCTGCTCTTAACTGCCTGAAGAGATGGTGTGGCTACATGGAGCCTTTTCAAGAACAGTCTAAACATATGGAGACTATTTTTACACTCCTTGTACATGAGTGATGCAAGCTGAAGCCCTTCTACCTTGAGCCTGTCTGTAGGCAAAGAATAACCACACCAAACTTTGTTTAAAAATGCTGCTATTATTTAGTGTGAAGCTTAAGACTCTGACTGGGCTAGAATTCAATCCCTTTGTCTCAGCTCCTGCTTCTTAACCCCTGCTAAATGCCCATAGCGCCTTAAACTAATTTCAACTTAGGCTCTTTTGCACCATTATCTCTACATCACTTTCAGTCCCCCATGCTTTTGAAAGATACATTTTAAGCCCATTTTGTACAAAGTGTCACTGCTCAACCATAAGCACTTGTTAAAAGATTATGTTCAATATAAACACAGTTCCATAAGAGAGAAAGGATCTTTGGGACCACGCTTCCATCCTATTGTGATTATTATTTTAAAGATATATGATTCTCATATCACACGCTGCAAAAAGTTCTGAGCATGGCAAGGTTGAAATTAATTTGGAAATATTGTTTTAAAAGTATTTTAATATTCATATTTACATTGATCATATTTTCTTAAATTAGTCATGAGTGTCTTTTATGGCTCAATTACATAGGAAATCTTAAAATTGAGTGACAAAGATTGAAGTAATTTGATCTTAAACCAAAGTCTTTCAAGGCTTTGAACACATATCATAGCCTACTTATTTGTAGATTGAACTTTGATATTTCAAGATTTCTTGATACCTTGATAGTTATACCTTGACATACTATAATGTTGGCAGGAAATTTCCCTATCATTAAGTACTTTTCCTCTCAGATTCAGTACTTTTTTTTTTCAAGTGTTCGCTCTCTTTGAAATTCAACAGTCTTGAAGAGAAAATGGCCTATTTGAAAAATGTTAATGTCACTGTACCCAAGCATACCCAGGGAAGACGTGATACCAAAACAACGCAAAATATTTACAACCAGGCTGCTCTGCGACTCTGTATTTTGCCACAATGGTGCTTTAAGCTTAATGCTAACGTCAGCATGCTTACAAAGACACTGCCTAACAAACATAAACAAGTGTTTACACTATATTACTGCAGCATGTTATCATTTGTTAGTTTGCTCTAAACACATATTACAGCTAATTAGATTGAAATATCATTACTTTGGTCCTTAAGTGTTGGGCAAGTAAAGTTTTGATCTAATGGCTGCGCTAAATATTTAGCCAGATGTTGAGCAAAGTCAAAATAATTGATCCTGAGAGGGACATGAAGACCTTGATTCAATTCAATGGCAATCTTCAATAGCTGTTGGGACATTTCACTCAAAACTTCATATGTAAACCTCATGGTTTCCACACGGAAACAAGAACATACACATATCCAGAAGTTTCAACATATTTATATTTCTTAAACATAATAAAGTTAAAAAATGTCTATGTTCTCAGAGATTTATCATTGGCATCTAAACATGTTTCATTTTCTTTAAGACTTTTCACTTCGGAGTAGCAGGCTTTTAAACTATGTGTGGGAGTGTCCTGACAGTGTCATTCAGGACTCATGTGAGTTCTGAGTTTCAAAGTTGTTACTTGTGGGATCGTTAACCCAACCAGCCTTCATGTGGGTCGTCCTCTGTTCAAAAAGGTGGCCTATGACATTACTTATCACCCACCTACAATGCAGTACTGAGTTTTCTCCACAGCTTAGCAACCATTCATACCTGGGCCTACCTAGACCAAGCAACCCACATAAAGGCCAATTGTGTCATGGACCCACAAGTGGCCCTAACAAGTCCGAAACTCAGAGCTCACACATGTCCTTATTCACTCTGTATAGAGTCCACTGCAGTTAGTTAGAACTGAAGAAGCCTCTTGGATAGTTTGTAAGTGAAACATTCTCAAGAAACTAAAACACACTGAGTTGCCTACATTACAGCACTTAGAATTACCATGGCCCGGATGACTGAGAACATTCATCAAAATTCAATGTTATTCCTTAAATTCTATTTTTATTCTATTCAGTATTTACACTGACCTTATTATTCCTTTATGTTGTTACATCTCTATTCTTAGATGAAGCATGGCCTGACCCTGTTTCTATCCATTGCTTTCTTAAGTACCCTTTAAGTTATTATTAGTTATTAAGTGAATAAGTAAGAACTCACTCTCCTTTTGCCACATTTTTTTGTTGAACGTTATTCATCACTTTATTTTTATCAGCATCTAGGCTGAAAACGATTGAATAGAAAAGCAGAAATTAACAAAAACTATAATGATTCAAAGATTGCTCATTTTGATCCTTTTCTATTTTAGTAGTTTTTATTAGTGTTTAAGTACTCACGAACCTAAAGGACCAATATTAAAGTAATATTGTTGTGAAAAGGCTGGTCTACCAGCTACAAGCCATTTGAACTAATCTGCATACATGATGAATTAAAATGAGATTCATGCAAAGCTTAGACAGTAAGATATGCAATAAATGGAGCTAATAATTGGCCTAGTCGAGAATAGCTTCTCTCAAGAGCTGCTACAGTACCTGTCAAGAAAAATGAATGCACCCTGAGTCTTTCTGCTGAAATGTCTTTTGATACTGCAATTTTTATACTTTGCTTACTTATTTTCTGACATCTGAATGAAAGAAATGAGTGAGGCTTTGTCCCACAGCATAAATGGCCACATAACTCAGATAAATTGAATAAAAATGATGTTTAAAAAAGGAATGGAATAACTTCATTATTATTAACTTCATTATTATTTGTATTTCAAGATAAGCACAGAACAAACACCTGATGCCTATGTCTAGTGAAACGCTAACACAGAGAACCTTTCCTGATGTCTGAGCTCCGTTGACCATGGTACAGTGCAAATAGTCTTACAGAGGCAGAGGAGACACAGCAAGTCATGCTCTTATGGCGAGCAATGCCTGAATCATACAGAGAATAAAAGCCTGCAGTGTGGCTTCAACATGTGGATAAAAGCATGACGTGTAGACATACTTTGTGGCTGTGATTTATATTGATCCACTGTCAAAGGAATCCAAGACCAATCTAAGGAAAGATTGTCATGTTGTGATGTGGTGAAGCCTGCTCACATGCATGCTATATTCTACAACACTGCTATCTTTGAGAGGAGAAGAGCCTGAACTAATGTTAATGAGGAAGCTAATGATTTCAGAGTAGGCTTACCATAACATCTGTGCACTCAAATGGTACGACTACAGGGCAGTCACACTAATTTAATCCATTGAGTCAAGAGAAGATTCACTACTGGGACAAAACCACCAAACCAGCAAAATAAGATCCCTTTGTATTGTGGAGATTTAAAGGCCCATGTTGTGGAGAAAGTGAGATTGCCTTCTTTTATTATAATGCAGGTCTAGGTGCTAAGTATCAAAAAGATCAATCCATGGAGAAATGCACAAAAACCTATAGATTTAAACCAGCTGTCATGACTCCCACAAGGTTGTGATGTCACAGCTATAGCGGGCCATGCTCACAGCACGGCTGTGATTGCAAAACCACCAGCCGAGGTGATGTGTAAACGTGGCGGGTCGTGCCTATTCAGGCCCTTAAGAGCTGACCAATGAGAGCAGACTGGGTTGTTTTAGGACAGGGCCTTAAAGAGACAGGCACTAAACGAAGCATTCAGACAGAGGGTGAATACAGGTGCTGTAGAAATGGACAGTTAGAAAAAAAACAATGTGTTTTTTTTTTACATGAAATTATGTAAACATTTTCTAGTAGACACCAAAAGTAGAACCTAAAATCAAGCATATTATGGGACCTTTAAAATAGATGATGAGAACTGTTCGATTGATTTACTTACATTAACATCAACAACAATGACATCCCATCATTAGCAGTTGTACGGTTCATCTGTTCATCTTCTGGCACACATTGCTATAGTTAATGGCAAACACCATATAAACAACATGGTAACACTTTATAATAACTGTCATGAATAATTGGTAAATGTGTAGTTCATTAAACTTAATCGATAGTATTTTTAGAATGAACAGACACGGAAATGCTTGGGAAAGTTTGTAACCTTATGATGGCCAACCAGTAATGTTTACTGATGAACTACACAGTATTTTCAGCCACTTACATTACATTATTTACCTCAGTTATTTTACAAAGAATAGTCGCTTAATTATAGTTTACAAAATATTTATTTTTGTTATTAGTGAAATAACTATTACCTAAAGGTTAATTCATTTACTATTAATTAGTGATGGTTAGTGTTAGCGACACCTGTAAAGCGCTGTAGTTTCTTGGAGAAAATATATTAAATGCAATGCAATTGGTGCCCTCTGATATCACCGTAAGATTAAAGTTATGCACACATACATCAGCACAGCTTTCTGTAAACCTTGTGGATGATCTCTGGATGTTTTTCTGTTTCATCTATTATGTAGTTCTGGTGAAGGGACTGTATTTAGGCAACAACTGTCCACTGTAACATCAAGAGCTAATGGAAACACCATCCATTTTAGTCAAGACTCTCCATTTTCTCTCTTATATTCAAAAGCTGTCAACTGGCATGCCTTCACTTTGTCATTCCTCCAGGGGCACTGCCACAATGCCGTCAACCCTCAAAGGAAATACAGAAAACAACAGTGACATATCACTCTTTGTTTACTAGATTGGCAAAGTTGCCAGCTTTTATTGTTTAACATACTGCTGAATGCTTTTGCATCTTTTTTCAACAAAACCCGGCAGCTGGCTGATTTAAGGCGGATTTAAGGTGAAAAGAGGGTGCAGCAGCAGTGGAATGCCTTCTGTCATCTGTCAGTCAGAGTGAGCTCAGCCAGGATTTCAGAGAAGGTTGGAGGCATTCAACACAGGAGAGGTGGTTATAGTTGAAGTAGACTGTTCCTTACTATTATCTAGCTATGCTGAAGGTTCTTATTTGTCCTCTTGTAGCTGTTATGTGATGTTTGGTGCATTTGTAAGCATTGTACATTTAAAATTGCATTAAAACAGTATCCTTTTTGCACTTTGTAATTAGAATGTGGTGTAAATCGGAGGGTAAGAGAGAGCAATCGTAATGAGTTCCATAGAGTTAATTTATCATTAATGAGATTATGTCTTTTATTTAACTGGTTATTTTATCATGGATTTATCTAATTGATAAATTAGTAGTTTTGTCAAGCATTTATGTCAGATCCTATGTTTAAGTAGGCCATGCAGAAGTACCAAAGGCCAAGATTTCGTATCCATTTACGGATTTACTGACAATATAGGGAAACATATCCATTCATACCTGATTCATCATGATTGTACTTTTGAAGGTGGTTTTACTCTATTTTAACTAAAATACTTAAAGCTCAGAAAGGAAAACAAGCTTCTTAGTGGACCGTGAGGTAAAATGTTTTTTCATGATTTTTTGTCAAACTATTATTTCAAAGGTTGAGAGTGAACTGTCTTGTGTGGCAGAAAAAACACAAGTTCACCATTCATCTGTGGTTTCTTTATCACGTCTAGTAATAGGACACGCATATAATACTGCCCCTATTTAGCATATTTAATAGCCAGCCTCTTCAACATGATGGAAAAATAAGCCTGTATTTGTAGGAAGTGCAGCCAGAGCCAAAAAAGACAGTACCAGCCGTAAATACTGGGCAGTTAGCTGTAATGAGTGTGCAATGATGGGGCAAAGCAGAGGTGGCTAATTCATGTTGCCCCGACTGTGTTCCTGAAGTCTGTATTCAGCCATTTGTTTTACAAATGTCACGCAGAGAGTGCAAACATTTATACAACCCTCTGGCAGAACAAACAGAGGTTTCCTGATAAGATGACAATTACTGAAAGATTGCATCTTAGATGACCACAACCAACCGTTTAAGTGTGTAGGATTTAGGTGAATTTAAGAGTATTTGTTGAGAGAAATATAATATAATATTCACAATTATGTTTCTATTGGTTTATACTCACATGAAATTAAAGTGTTTCCACAGTAGCCCAGAATGGACAAAGCAAACTCTAAGGCCCAGTCCAGAAGGGCGAAAACTATCTTTTTTTTCTCCGTCTTCCTCGTCATCGTTTTAAGAATATTTGCGTCCACACGGCTCCACTGACAACGACCGAAAACGCTGTAGTTCATATTCCAGGGCTCTAGGTGGCGCTTGACAATTACCAAAAACAGAGAAGAAGACACGAAGCATGCGCATTAAGCTTGCGTGCTGTAAACAAACAGACAGTAGACGGAGAAACCGAACACAACAAGAGGAAGATGAAAATGGCGAGTGCAAGGAAACCAGAACTGTTTGTGTGGACCGGTAATGAGGTCGAACTGCTGCTGAGACGCACACTGAACTACAAGGCATGTAAGTTGCAAGAATGGCTCAATATCTTCTGCAGCACGAACACGAGCATGTAGTCCGCCATTGTTGTTGTTGTTGTTATGAGACGTTGCGGGGTGGGGCGATAGCGTCATCGTTTTGGAAAGTATGCGGATTCGCCGTCCACATGAAAACGGGAGGGCTGCGTTTTCGGATTTCTCCACCCTGAGCCCCGTTTTCAAAAAAGTGCGTTTTCAGGCGCTGCGTTTTGAGGAGCCGTATGGACGGTCGGCCAAAACGATGCAATACGTGTGCGTTTTCGAAAAACGGCGTTGTCGTCTGGACGGGGCATCATTCTAAGGAGGACAGCATTTTAGAGGGGGTTGAAGTGAAGGGTATTTCATTGGTTGCAATCTGCACCCTCACTAGATGCTTAAATAGCTAAATCAGTAAAGGGTTAACAGAGGCTCTCATAATCAAATAAATCTACCCTAATTTCTTGTACTGTGAAAGTAATCATCACGGTTAAGGGAAAAGATCACCCTCTGTGTCTGAACATGAAGTGCACTAAACTGCATCTTCTCTCTGCAGGCCTGGGCTTCAGCCATACAAGTTGCATGACTATAAGCTGACCTTTTTTATTGTGATATCAAGTTATTTCTGACGAAAAAGCTTCCAGTCAATTCAGAACTTCAGAAAAATCTCCTCACAGACACCCAATGTCAAAAACTGTGGCCAGCTCTCAAGAAAGAATAAAGCAGCTTTCAAAGAATAAGAGGAGGTTATGAGCCCTGCACCTCATTAATGTGTAATGACACGATGTTAACTTGGCACAGCCAAAACAGCGTGGCTCCTGCATTGTTTTTGGTACACGTATTCCCAATCCGCAGAGCCGTTTATAATTTATAACAGCCTACATCCAGGCTGCAGATACTGACAGTGGATATGAGTGCTGGGCATGCTGGGAAAGAGACAGATGACACCACTCTGCTGTTGTTGTCAACCAGTCCACTGTACAGTATACTGTTGACAGGCCTCATGTCTGTATTAGGGGAGTGTGGAAGACAGTCTGGTTGAAACACTAACTTTCGTATGATGTATTTTTGTATTGAGCTTCAGCTTCAGCTCACCTCTTTCCTTCCTCATCACTGACCGATACCTTTAAATGTGTAAAAAATGTCAGACGTGTCAAACATGTCAAAGTATTGTGTCATTTCAAACAGAAAGTATCGATCAAACAGCAGAGGGGCACATGAGAGGGGAGAAGACAGGTGGCCCTTTTTATTTTAAATTTACACATCTGACATTTGTGCATATGAATATGAATGTGAAATATATGAATAAATGCAATACATCACTAGCTGTGTTTCTAGGGTGATATCCATGACGTATTTTAATCACAGGCATTGTTTAGTAGCACCAGCAGTCACTGATTTTGGTTTTAGAGAACGTGACTGAAGCTAGGGCTATGGAGGACTAAAAGTGCCACAATTAAATAAATAAATACACCATTAAATCATTAATTAAGTGTGTCATTAATTAATTAAAATATCAATTCATTTGATGTAAAAAAAAAAAAAAACATATATAATTATTTCACTATTTAATTAATTATTTCATGATCCTATGTTGCAGAAAATTGTTTCATGAATTTATTTTATCTGTCAAACTCACCCATCAAAGTCAATGGGTGGTTCCTAACACCTGATTGGTTACCCTGCACATCAAGTCAAGGCAAATTGATTCCAGATAATGGATTGATGCATTCAAACAAAACTTTATTGGCAACCCCTGTGGAAGACTCGGTCCCCTGCTAGCCCCACTGTTGATACAGAGTGCAAGGTGCAGGGTGTAGCGTCCCTGGCTGAATGATGGTCAGACTCTCTAACTGATGGTCCAAAGTGTTTATTACAGGAACCTTGTACACTCTCGAACACACCTTCGAACACCTCATCTCCGTTCCTCTGTACCGGCAGGATAGCTGAGGTAATGCTAATTAGCGTTCCCGCCAGCTCAAACATGCTATATCAAACTGTACAAATCTGTAAAAGTTACAATCTGAATTAAACATCAAAGATGTCATGAGGCGATATGACAACAAACCCTGTGCACTTTATCAGCCAGGTACTAAGTAAATCATTTTCATCACGTTCAGCAAAGACCACGTAGGCACACTTCCAACACGCAGACACACACGATTCACAAGACCATGGATGTTTTCAGGTCACAGCGAGACGCTTTCAAAATAAAAGTCCCGCATTTAGCATCTAATAATTAATGAAATAATAATCTGGCTTGAAAGAATATCAGTAAACCAAATGAAAACAAGATGTTTATATAAATAATCCTCACATTAAAGGTCATTTACAAAGGACAAAATGTCAAAAACTTGATCTCACTCGAAAGTTCAAGGGGATATTCTTCTTTCGGTTTCAAGACTTCAAACCAAAGCAATGGATTAGACTAAATTTGTGCTAGCCCTGCCCACTGACTTTGATGGGTGAGTTTGACAGATAAAATAAATTCATGAAGCACTGCAACACAGGACCATGAATTAATAAATTGAATAGTGAAATAATTATATATGTTTTTTTTACATAAAATGAATTGCTATTTTAATGAATTATTGACACACATTTAATAAATTAATGATACATTTGATTAATTATTTAATGGTGTATTTATCTATTTAATTATGGCACTTTCAGTCCTCCATACAGGTCATCCAAAGAGAACAACTATTAGTTACTCTGTTACAAAGTTCCCTTGGCAATTCTGCTGACATCATGTCTGCGGAAAAGGTTGCCTGCTTCACACGTCTGCTGAAGGTTTTTTAGGACAACTTTCTCTGTCCCTCTGTCTGTCTGGCTATATATATATATATATATATATATATATATATATATATATATATATATCAGCGGTTATTTAAAAGTAGTTAGGGTGGCTCCAGCAATTTGGTATTGCACTTAAAATACAAAAATTCGGAGGCTATCGCGAGAGGATGTGTGCGTCCTGTCCAAAAAACGATGGGTCCCATATTTACCATGATGCAAAGCAATCGCAACCTCCCTGTCTGATAATTGTCTTCATCATTCAAACTCCACACCAGAGTTTTAACACAGGCTCTCAGTGATACATCTGAAGACTTAAGCCACGATTAAATTGAAATTACACAACAGTCTTCACAGGCTGATTAGTGCTCCTCATGATAAGTACACTTAATTCGAATATCACTGTGTTGTAATGAAACAGGCCCCATTTTTCAGTTTCCGATTTTAGTTTCAGGGCAGAAAATCTAATGAATGAAATACTGGACCCTTCACCAGTATGACTGGATGTCACAAAGCATTGAAATTCCTCTCTTGAGAAGCTTTAATGAAGTATTCCCAGCTGCTACCACCACTGACTCCCTAAATGTGGAACTGTCAAAAACTTCCAAAAAGTTGTAAAAGGGCTGCGTTTAATCAATCAAAGCCTCTGCTGATTGCGGCTGAGATACGTCCCCCAATTTTCCCTCTCTCGTCTGGTGTCCCTGATTGAACATCGGACTCTTTGTCATTAATCAACCTGTATGAAGACTCGCACTGAAAGGCATGAGTCAGAGGCGGTTTGGTCGCCCCTCTCTGAAGAGACGTCCACAGCTGTGTGAAGACATTTAAGAATTTTGATGCGTCCGTCTGGGATCTGTATGGACAACCAGCAGAGAGAGGAAGCAATCGAACTCAGGCAAGCACCCAAGTCGGTCAAGCCTTGTTATCCTAGGGAAAAAAATCAATGTTCTCCCTTCTGAGTGGGCGTGCTGCTCTGCACAGTGCTCACACACCGCAGCAGTCTCTGAAGTAGCAGGGCCAGGCTGACTGACATTTAACAAGTGCGCTAAGCAAGGCTGTGTTTACTTTAACTGTTAATCAAAAGTGCTGGAGATTGCTTTGAAAGCAAGCAGTTAACCTGTTTTTGAACACAGAATAATTTGACATTTCACCTATTTCCATACCATCTCTTATTATTATAACTGCAGTTATGCTGCACAATTCAACATATTCAATTGGGATTTTGCATCTGCAGCCATTACCAGTCTACAAATTAATTAGGATGGTAATGATATTACCAGTGAAGCAAATCAGGCACACCTGTGTCTCAATTTATTTCAGTGGGTCTGTGTGACCTATTATTAACTTGTCTTTCAGCACAGTTGCCAGAATGAATGTTAGCAATTGTTGAAGAAAATCATTCAAGTCCTGTTGAGCAGTTTGCTGTGGTGATGTGTTTATTCAAAGAATACCGGTAAACTGGTGAACCGACAGGCACAGAGCGAGTCTGAGCCGGTGAGTCGACCCAGAGCAAATGAAAGAGTCACATTTTATCCAGTCAGAACAAAGAATGGCAGATTCAATCAACAGGTAAACAAAAGGGGATGCCAAAAGGGAGGGGTCTGCTCTTTGGAGGGAGTGAACAGCGGGGGTGGGGGAAGGTATGGGGGCACGCATTTAACCCTTAAACGGTTTCTGTATCCTGGGAGATACAAACATTTGGCAGGCTGTAGGGGGGAGGGGCATTAAGTATCTACACTGAATATCATGAAAAAGTCTTGAGGGGGGTTGGGTCAAGTACCCAGGTCATGTGACTTTATGGCAGCATTCAAAACTATATTGATACTTTTATGTGAAACTCCAAAATGGCGGCCTACGTGGACAGAGACACTGGCCATGAGGTAAGTGTTGTTATTTTTCTTGTTAATTATGTTTTGGGGGGATTTGTTTTTGAAAATATTGTTCTTTAAGAATCATTTTATGTATACTTATTCGTGTTCTTGTAAATAATGAATTATATTTACACAACTTTGATAAACAGGCATTGAATGTCTGTATCCTGGGGGATACGTTGTCCAGATATATATTATATATATAAACAGGCATAATCACTCTCAGATATACTTATGTTTTGAAGCCTATACTCTACAGATAATCAATAATATAAAGGTGTTAAATATTGATTACACTTAATTTTACTCTTAAATGTGTATTACTGATTAATTCACCAGTGTACATATGTTTTCAGGGAATTTCTACCAGTACTTTCTATGGTCCAAGAAAGAGAGAGGTGGCATCTGTTGTGTTGCCACCTGATAGTTCATCTGATTCAGATGAGGGAACCAGTGAAGAAGATGAGGAAGATGAACTGTATACAGAGGGCCAGTGTCAGGACAGCAGCAGCAGCAGTGAGCAGTTTAGTGATAGCTCAAGTGATGATGAGGCAGAAGAGGGAGCAAACCACAGTAAAAGAGGGAGGATGTTCAGGTAATTCAGTTTAAAATTAGAAATAGTTTGTTGGTTTGTATTGGTGATTGGGGGAAGGGGGTGCCTGTTTTTTCACAGATATTTTTTTTTCCTTTTCAATAGGTGGAGAAAAACAAAATTTGAGCACCAGTCTACTGCTACACCAAGTTGCTTCAGTGCACCAGATGAGCTATCCACTCCACTAACATACTTCTCCAAATTCTTTGACGAGGACGTCTTTGAGACCATTGCTCACCAGACGAACTTGTGTTCATGTCAGCTCATTGGAGACAGCATCAACACTAATGCCTCTGAAATCAAGGCATTCATTGGAATGAAGTTGATGATGGGTGTAGTGAAAATGCCTGCAGTAGAAAACTACTGGGCAACAGATACTAGATATGACAAAATAGCAGATGTCATGCCGCTCAAGAGGTATAAATGTTTGTCCACGATACTTCACTTTCAAGACAACATGAGCTCTGATTCCAGTGAAGATCGCCTGGTGAAAGTAAGGCCTGTACTTGACCACATGAGGAGGAAGTGTTTGGAAATTGAGAGTGAAAACCAATTCTCAATTGATGAAATGATGGTTCCTTACAAAGGCAAAAAAGCTGGAAGTCTGCGGCAGTATCTACCCAGCAAACCCAAGAAATGGTTTACACCGGGAAGTCTACATTTGATGGTTCTACTCCAGACAAAGAGTTTGGGTTAGGTGGAAATGTTGTTCTGCAGCTGTGCAGAACCATCAGAAACCCCTCCAACTGTGTTGTCTACTTTGACAACTTTTTCACATCCCTGAGATTGATAACTCATCTGAAGGAGTCTATGGGCCTCAGAAGTTTGGGTATCATTTGAAAGAACCGCTTGATGGGATGAGAAGATCGTGACCTCCTACGAAAAGGAAGAGGCAGCTTTGACTTTCGTGTAGACAACGATGCAAAGCTTGCTGTGGTCAAATGGGCAGACAACAAAACTGTCACCTTGGTGAGCTCCTGTGCTTCTGTCAACCCTGTTGGCCAAGTGAGACGCTACTCCAAAGAGGAAAAGAAGAAAATAAGTGTGCCACGCCCGAAGATTGTATCCGAGTACAACACTCACATGGGAGGAGTAGATTTGGCTGATATGATGATTGCCCTGTATCGCACTCCAGCCAAGTCCCATCGATGGTACCTGACCATATTTTGACAGATGGTTGACATTGCTGTCAATAATGCCTGGCTTCTCCATCGTCTTGATGCAGCCTCACTGGTTCAGAAACATCACTGTCTGGAAAGACTTTAGGTTGGATGTTGCCAAAGGACTCATCTACCCTGAAAAGCAAAAAAGAGGTCGCCCCTCCAAAGGAAACGAAGACAACACACCACCAAGAGTAATCAAACAGCCAAAACTCCCCAGGCCTGTGGATGATATGAGATATGATAGGATTGACCACTTCCCTATCGTGTCAGTGAAAGGCCGATGCAGGATGTGCCAGGATGGACAGACCTCCATCGTGTGTCAGAAGTGCAAAGTGAGGCTGTCACTGGCCAAAACCCTCGCAACTGTTTCCACAGCTTCCACTGCCAATAGGCTATTTCTAGTGTAGGAGCTCCACAGGGGAGATGTTTCCATAAGAACAGGAATAAGACGTTTTGTGTAATGTTAGTAGCTCGTTGTTTATTCAAAGCTAGATTTGTTTCCAATAACTTGTGTTCAGTTTTTCCCTCACTTTTTTAAACTTTGTGTACAAGACATGAAAGAGAGTAGCTAATTAATTGCTTAAAATATGTTTTAAAAGATTACAAATTAAATATTTGAAAAATTGGAAAATGGTAAATTTATACCCTAAACGGGCAATGTATGTTGGGAGATACAACCTGTAAAATGAAAAATAAAGGTCATATTTTGAAAAAAATCATGAAATTGTGTTATTTTAGCCTAGAAACATCAGAAAATAGCAATTAATTATTTTTCCAAAATGTTTATATGTGCTTGCCCATTTCACTTCAAGATGTGTATTTTCTTCCTCACAATGTACTGCACATTTCAACAAACCACAGCTATGTTGCAACTTATATTATATTATATATTTATTTGGGTTAAATTTATATGTTATGTTGTGAATAGCGCTTTGCTTATGATCTTGTTAGGTTTAGGCACAAAAAACAATTGGCTGTGGTTTGGATAAAAATCATGCTGGCTTAACATGGCTCGAGATATTCCGATTTCCCCTCAAAAATATTATTTTAATATTATAGTATATCAATAATTGTCTGTTTTCACTGTCCGTCTTCATTCTCTTTTGACCAGCCATTTTGTTTTTGTGCAGCACAGGTGAAATAAAGACACATCTTCACTAATTCTGTGACACTGATGTGGTCGATGTCATTAAAAAGCCAGACTCAGATGAAATAGTACCTTTATTTATAGGGCTTTAAAAAAATGACACATCCCTCCTCTAAATGAGAAAAATTCAGCTCATTAGCAATACAACTCACACTTATTCAGTTTATTACACTCAGAGCTTTTAATGCTACAGCTTTACTTGGTCTAGTATGACGACTTGCTTGGTGGCTTACAGTAGCTAATGCTAGTAAAACTTGAGAACTATATTGCTGTGTAACTGATGTTGGTGAGTCACTTGCTGATAGTATGCCGTTTCTCTTATTCTGCTCCTTTTACTGTGTAGTTTTAATTTGCTATTGGCCTTTAATTGCTTCTTGTGGCAGAAATGTTTAGCTTGAATTAAATATATCTGACTAACGTATTCTCCTTTTCTTTAATCAACTTGCACATATTTCACACGTATGACAGAAAGCTAAATATAATAGTATTGATATAGATGAAGGTATGTTAGGCATTGTGTTAGTCGGTTAATCTAATCCACAACATTTCCAGAAACTAGCCGTTTTTAGACAGAGCACCAAGCCGCCAATTTGCCTGTCCTTTTGGCGGCTCGGTCCGCGGTTTTAGACAGAGGCCGGCAAATTGGGGGTCTCCTATTTCCGCCTCGACTGCTATCTAAAACCGAGGCGGAAATGTACCGGCCTCTGCGTGAGGTGGGCGGAGGTGTCAATGACCTGTACTGCTGTGCGACCCACAACCGGGGAGTTTTAAAACCAAGAAACAGCTGATCACAGCAGTCAGTCCTTCATTTCATCCGTGGACATTAAGATGAACAGCTGGACAGCCGCTGAGATCCAGGAGATGCAGCGTCTCCTCGGTCTCTGTAGCTGTTTTGCTGTGTTAGCTTGATGTTATGTCGGAAAGCTAAGGATGGTCGCTACTTTCAAATTAAAAGCCCCCCGCTAAGAGGCCAGTTCTAAACTCCAGTGGGGTGCAATGTAAAGCTCTTATTTTGAAGACAAATCTTTGTCACCGTTCACAGCCAAACTTCCAGCTTCACGTCACGTCACATTAGAGTTCTCAACGGGTCGGGCCGGCCCGACAAACCCGACCGGATCCGCAGGTTCGGGCCGAAAAAATACGCAAATGAGCCGGGTCGGGCCTCGGGCTTCCTTTTTTATAAAACACATTTCATAAAACACATTTCTTGCAGGTTGTAAATGATAAATTGTTTGTTGTGAATCATCGCTGTTCATGTGTGGTGCAGAGTGAGTCTGGCTGCTGCTTCATGGAGGAGCAGACGCAGAACTGACGCCGCTGCGTGACGTATGCTCGCCCCTATAGCCTGGCTGAAGAAGATGGAATTGGCTAAAAGTAAACTTGCCACAGGTGAATTCACTCTTGCTTTTCGAGGAGTGGGGAAATCGTCTGTTTCTGTCTCTCTGAATATATTTTCCCACTGGTCGCAGCGCGGCGTCTTCTTTGCAGCGGGTGCTGCTGCTGACGGTGACGCAGCACCTGTCTCCAGGCTCGCGTCACCTTTCCACCAGCTGTCTGTCTGATCATGATAACAAGTGTATGAGGAAAACAATGCAGGCACGCGGGGGGGGCGG
>CAEMYA010001243.1:1571403-1592053 GCA_903131615.1 Diplodus sargus
CTGTTTCTGTCTCTCTGAATATATTTTCCCACTGGTCGCAGCGCGGTGTCTTCTTTGCAGCGAGTGCTGCTGCTGACGTTGACGCAGCACCTGTCTCCTGGCTCGCGTCACCTTTCCGTCTGCTGTCTGTCTGATCATGATAACAAGTGTATGAGGAAAACAATGCAGGCACGCGGGGGGTCGTGGTCGGGCAGACAATTCATGCTGGTGTGTCGGGCTGCGTCGGGTTCGGACTTAAAAACCCGCGGACCGGGTCGGGTCGGGTTGTAATTTTCAGGCCCGTTGAGAACTCTACGTCACATGTTTACGCCTACCTCAGAGGTGGCTTTTGGAAAAGGAGGAATATTACGTCTCGGTTTTAGTAAGACAGGCCGGCAGAGATTCATATTCATATACTGCTGAACTTAGCACTTCCAAGACCCTGATTAGAAATCAGCGAATCTATGAATCTATGAGTCTAATAATACGTGGTTACAAGTACATTTCTACATCAAATGTGGGGGAAAAGACTTATTCTATTTCTCTGTTAAGGATTTTGACAGAGGTTTACTTAAAAAGTCCACAGTAAAAGTACTTAATATCATGCATGCAAGGAGTCTAGGAAGTACTAAGTTCAGTGGTGTATGAATCACGCACTACATATGGAAAATAAGCGTTTTATTCCACATCAAAGCTGGGTGAAATATCCCTATTCTTTTCTCTGTTAAGGATTTTGACAGAGGATCCTGGAAAAGTACACAGTAAAAGTACTTCATATTAGGCATGCAGGTAGGCTAGGAAGTGAATCATGAATCATGGACTAATTAAGGAAAATATGTTTTTTATTCCACATCAAAGTTGGGTGAAATATCCTTAATCTTGTCCTCTTTTAAGGATTTTTACACAGGATTACTCGAAAAGTACAGAGTAAAAGTACTTCATATTATTCATGCACGTAGTCTAGGAAGTACATAGTTCAACAGTATATGAAACAGAGACTACTTATGGAAAATATGTTTTTTATTCCACATCAGAGTTAGGTGAAATATCCTTAATCTTGACATTCTGGTCAGTATTTTGACACAGGATTACTCGAAAAGTACACCGTAAAAGTACTTCATATTATGCATGCAAGTAGTCTAGGAAGTGCTTAGTTCAGCAGTATATGAAACAGAGACTACTTGTGAAAAATAAGCTTTTTATTCCACATCAAAGTTGGATGAAATATCCTTACGTTTTTTCTCTCGTCCTTTGAAATCCGGACGCATACCTTCGTGATACCTTCAGTTTATTACCGGGAATAATTACTGTAAAAGTATCGTAATTTTCACGGGTCTGACTGTGTGACTGCAGTCTGCCCACCGTCACTACCAGGAGCTCTTCAGAGCGGTTTCATTATGATTATCGTAAATGTTAGTAGATTCGCACACTAGAAAACAACGTGCGGCTGATTTGACCAAGCAAACACGAACCACGGCTGGCTTGACCGCAGTTGGAAACTGACGAAGTTACGTTTTTCGCGCTAAATTACATAATCACCATCAGTAAACAGGACGCTGTCTGACTCCCTTCCTGGAGGCTGTTTTCTGGGGGAAAGTTCCCTGAAGTCTCGGTCCGGAGGGCTGAAGGTCCACATATCCAGTCCCCATTTGGATCGCTTTGGATCAATTCTTAAAACTTATTAGAAAAAAAAAAAATCAAACATAGAGCTTGTTCTGACACTTTTTCATACCGCGACTTTCTCACGCGAGATTATGCGCGAGGTTTTGACTGGTCCGGAAGGTCGTTGTTTTAATATGTAATGAGGCGCACGTTGATTGGCCGCAGAGAGGACAGAGCCGGAATGGGGGGCTGGCCTGCATGCACACAGACTCCAAAACGTAAACAGCCCCCTGTCATGGCACACACACTAACTGACGAACCTTACGGAATTCAGCCGTTTATGTACGAGCCGGAGTCAGAGCCCGAATGGGAGAGTGAAGAGGCAGAGACGGTGGAAGAGACACGCTTACAGCAGGATGTCTCTGAATGGTAAATTCTTTTTTTTCTCCTTCTTACTTTTCACACTCGTGTTTTACATGTAAGACCTGAGTTTTAATGCTGGTGGTCACGATGTATGGAGTGAAAATGACTCGGCGTGCTCACTCAGAAAGTCTGGCTGAGGACGGCTGTGAGCTGATGCTTATGCGAGCTTATGCAAGTAGCCTCCTGTGTTGACGTTACCACAGGAGCAGAGTCAAAATCTCGTGCTTTAGGAATGCGCACCCTTGTGCGCTATTCCTGTTCGGAAAAAGACCCAAAGCAAAAAAACTGAGCCACTTTCAAACTCCAGCTTTTCAGGCAAGTTTCAACTGAGGTCCAACACCAATTTGCATGTTTTAACAAGAGAAATTGCAATTTCCGGGTGATGACTCCTTTAAAGTTGTTTGCCGGTGACAGACGCTGTTTTTCGGGCAGAAATGTGACGAAGAGTCGGCAGGACAGGCGGAGGACAGACGCTGCTCCACGTACAGCTGCTGTATTTGTTTTCCTCATATAAGTTGCCAAAGACAGTTACAGTTACTACGTTACTTGTTCGGTGCTGTAACATTGCTTTGTGGGACATTTCTCTGTATTTAGCTGAGTGAAGGACCTGTGTAGTTATCAGACTGTCAGACCGACACGCCGGATTATCCGTTCACACTGGGGTGGTTCACCAATAATGCGGCCCTGATACCTCCAGAGGCGGATCAGCGCCGGTGCGAAATTTCCCCCCTCTCGCATCTGAAACTTTCACACAGAGGAGGGTGCAGAGAATTGGCGCAGGATCCCTGCATGCAAACGGCTGTGTGAAAGGGGCTTGTGTTGAGAAAGCTTGTTTGAAACTGTTGTTTTGCTTAAATCAGTTATATTTGGTATTTTTGTACCATGTGGACAATGTGACTATGAACTAATACAAAATTAATGGTTACATTTGCAGCTCCCTTCAAGTTAATTCAGCTGTATAGCACCTCCCAGCTGGTTTTATTGTTTAGGTTCATTCTCACTTCACTTTTCCCTGAAACTGGAGAACACAGTGGAGCATTTAACAGCACCAGTAGGAAATTTCCCTTATTACATGGTAGAGGCCTGAAACAAAAGGTATGCTAATGTTGCTGGGCAATAAGTCAACTTTTTTCTGCAGTGTGCTCTGGCCAACGTTCTTCTGTTTTAGGTTGTAGCTTGTCTTCACCGGAAAAAGATAAACCACAGCAACCCCAGACTTTTGTTGAAAGCAGCAACCTACGCTAAAGAAAAAGGAGCTCAACACAACAATTTTCATATAAAAGCAATGGGTTATTTGGCCTGCAGATAGCTGACTACACTCAAAAACTGTTTATATGGCTCTGCTCATTGAATTTAACCTACTCACTGCATAAGTTAAGTGTCTTGAAGTGACTTAAAATACACTATTAAGTATACAAATGTTGTTGAGCCTCATGGCTCTGATTCTTTGCACTTCTCACCAACACACACTTAAAAGAAAAAAACAACTCAAACATCTCAAATGTGCATATGGACCACACACTGAACACATGCAGTGTTAACACTGAAGTGTACCCACCCACTCACATATTTAACCCTCCTCTACGGGACAAAGTGATCCATGCCCCTTGAAAAGAGATCATTTGCTGCACACCTGCCAACAGCCATGTTCAGTCCATCTCCTTTCCATTTCCACCATCACCAGAAAGTTCCATTAATGCATGTAATTGAGCTCATTCTGCCCCTCTGAAAACTAATTTGACTTCTAATCATAATCTGACTCCTTATTTGATGCAGCAGGAGATCCATGACTGTCTTTGTTTCACTGGCACTGCTTTCTTTTTTTAACAACTGTCATTATAGAGAAGAACACACCATTCTAGTTTCTTCTATCTCTAAACTGTCACCTGGAGATGGCGCTTATTCTGTTTTTCACAGTTATGTAAAGCATTAAGGCTGGTGTTATAATAAAGCCCCACATCAAGCGCTGGAATAGTAACTCTTTATCTTAAGTATAATCTGTTTCTTGTTTCATGCTGAGCTGTAAAAATATCACCTCATGAGAGTGGACTGCACCTCACACAGTAGACTCTTTGATTAGAACTGTAACCTACCTTTACATTCCCTGTCATATTTTTTCTCCTCCAACAAACATTTTCTTCTACTGAATAAACATGATGCAACCCAATCTAAAAGGTATTTCTAACCATTCATAAATGACAGGGGTATTAAGCACGTTAAAGTGTGTCAGAGCAGTCGCTGGGGAGGAGTCGATAAAAGAAGGGGGCCATTGAGATAGCTGAACATCGGCTTTGTCAGACGCCAAACTACCACAGCTACCAATTCAGGTCCGGACACAAAGAATGCTGTGTGTTTTTTGTGGCCTGGTCTGGGCAGAGCTGGCACTGTGTGTTGTTTATTAGTCAGTTACAGCTCTCTTTGCAATCTTGTCAGGGGCGAGAGACACGAAGGGTGGAGCGAGTGTAGCCGACTAAAGCTGTCAGTGCCACGGCCATGAAAGTACCAACACTGCTTTATTGCTTTCAATCTTCAACCATGTCACTGTCATCTGTGATGCTGTGTAAGTCTGCTGGTCGCTTTGAGCAATGCCTGGCCTTATGGGTCTGTTGTGGCTCCAAACAAGACTGAGAAAGGCTCTTTAATGACTATATCATCCGACTGAAACATTCCATAAAATGTTGGCTGTAATTTCAAATCAGTCGTACTGCTGGAGAAAATATGATTTACGCTGTGGTGTCAAAGTACATTTATGGAAATGAATGTACTTTATTTGTGTGTAATAAGTCCCCCCACACCTTAGGGGACCGGGCATTCTGTTCTGCTGCCCCTCGTCTATGGAACAGCCTCCCTAAATACCTGAGGGCACCACAGACTGTTGAATGTTTTAAAAAAGGACTTAAAACTTTCCTTTTTAGCAGATCCTGTGACCTCTAAGTTGCTTTTGACTTTTAGGTGTGTTTTTTTTTCTTTTACTAATGCTTTCTCTTTTATTGATGCTTTTCCTGTAGCACTTTGAGATGTATTTAAATGTAAAGTGCTTTACAAATTAAATATATTATTATTATTATTATTATTATTATTATTAACGTGGCTAAATTTTGATTGGCACATGCACATTTGTGACATCATCTTTTTTCCAACAGAGCCTCCACCCTCTCTATGGGGGCTCTGTGATGATATACTATTTCCTTCAAGTAGGGATATCCACAAGAGACAGATTCTAAAAAATAAAAAAATAAAAAACAGACCAAAAGCAGTGAAGGCCAAGAAATCCAGATTTGAAGTCTGTAGTCTCAAAAAGCGATGAATTCAACTCACTTCCCATTATGTAACCACTTTGCAACATTTACTTGGTCCTCCCTGTCTGGTAAATGCCCATATCTTTCAAATTCCAGGCTTTCAGCTTGTATCCTAAACTTTGAAACAGCCAGAAACACAGGTCGAAACAGGTCAAAACTTTCAAACAAAATAAAAGTTAAGGCAGTGAAACACCATTTTTCAAAATGGTATTAGGTTACGTAATTAGGTAATATTGATGTCGCTAAACCCAAGCTGAGATAAATAGCCCTGATGACTCCTTAAGAGACAGGGAAGCATTATACTTCATGTTACTGTTTTTACAGGCCGAGTAGTTATAACCATGACTAGTGAACTGACTCATAGTTAGGCTTGCCGTGGCAGTCAGTGGTACTGGTGTTACGTGGTATTCAGGCATTTACCAGTTAAATCCCTTACTGATCACAAAGTGAACATGTCTGCTCAGTACAGCAGCAGCAGCAGCAGCAGAGTCACAACACTGAGTAGCAGGAGTCAGATTTCCCTTCTCACTTGATGAGAGTTCAAAGAGTTGACAACAAAAAGATGGCAGAGGATTCTGAAGTGAAAGGCAAAAGCACATATTTGGCAGTATTTTGGATTTAAACCCAATGCTAATGGGGAACCTGATAGCATTGGGTAGATGATGTAGATGTTGTAGATGATGTTCTGTAGAGGGTTAAGTACTAAACTCACTGACAAACACGTTTCCTGTCAGTACTTCCTAATAAGATTCAACTCGTGTTTCACCCGTTAAATGCTTTTGATGTGAAGCAGCAGCAGTAGGAGACGTTCAGTTGGCATTAGCAGTAACTTAATACAGTGCTCATACAGATATTAAGCATCTAATCTTGTCAGGTATATTAGTAACACCTTTGTTGTCTCGAGTTGGTTAAAAGAATGTCTTTATGGCATCCTTACTAATTCTGAGTAAAACCATTGGAATTCCCCTTTGAGTTCTGAGTACCAATACCGCATTGACCCGAATATAGGACGACCCCGATTATAAGACGACCCCTCTTTTCAAGACTAATCTTAAGAAAAAGACTCTGATAACTAAAATTTGTTTCTCAATAACAAACTCACATACCCTCCTGTCAATCTCTTGGAAGTGGCCTCTTTGAGGACCAGGATAAACTTTTCTTTTACTGTTAGCGTTTTCAGCCGGTCTTTTTGGACCCGCCATCTTCGGACGTTATACTCCGTAACTCTATATTTCTTGGCTGGCTGACAGTTGTTTGGCACCTCCGCTGCATTGACCACCATTATCTTAAAATTAGCATCATAGCTCCGCCTCAGATCAGATTTCTGTTAACTTGCCCCACTTTTGATCCACTTCGCTCCGTACAATCACGGCGCCTCTCCATTTTTCATCTCCTGTCACTTCTTCTCCTCTGTGATTGACAGATAACCCCAGCCACAGTGTCAGTGACGTCTCTACAATAAGCTGGCGCCCTCTGCCGTGCGGTCATGTAGCGACCCAGACAACTATCATTATGTGTCAATGGTTAGACCCCGATTATAAGATGACCCAGCTTTTTCACATAATTTTTGATCGAAAAAAACCTTGTCCTATATACGGGTCAATACGGTATTAATCAGGTGCACGGCCTCAGAAGAACTATCTGTGCCTACTTCAGGTGACAAGGACACATTTTGTTATTTTCTCTTTGCTCAGACAATTCCTAATTGTTTTACTGCTGCCAGCGTCACTGGTGAGGAAGTGTGATTGATCACTATATATCTCTACCTCCCCCATCAGTGGCTCCTACGTTTGAGACAACTTTGAACAACTGTGACTGATGCATGGGGGCTCCTCAGCATCACTGGTGGATGAAAAACTGTCTACAAAGGGACTGGGATAGGCTCTTGACTGTGACCAGCGGGTGACTTGTTTGCGAAAAGTAGTTGCATTACAGGGCCACGCCACATGCAGTGACATGCAGAACAGAGCATGCAAGCGAAAAATGATCCCCCTTGAATGAGCTCCACGAAAGATGGGAGAGGAACTTTGAGTGACACGTGTTTTTTTGTTTTTGTTTTTATTTTTTTTACGTGACAGCTATTGTTGCTAGTGAGAGGAGCAGCAATTCATTCAAGCAGAAGAATGGAGCAACGATATCTGGGATAATTTGCCTTTCAGTGAGACTGAATCGCGCAGACAAAGTGGAGCTCAGCTCAGGTCCAGGAGGACATTGTTCACTGATTATCTGCTGGTATGTGCACAGGGTTGTTTCATGCAGAACAGCTCAATAATACAAATGGCTCATGGCTGTTTAGAAAAAAAAATCATATCAAATGGATCACTGTTTTTCCAAATGAGCTGTGCGACGGTTGCCCAACCCTATTTTTCAGGTGTGTGTACCTGCTGAATAACCACACTGTACAATCATTTTTGCACAATGTTACCATTCAAAGTTGTCAGATCAAAGTAAAAGAACACAACAGCAGACAAATGGGGAGGAGAACTAACAAAAGGTAACTTTGCAAACTCATTGGAGGTTGAATGAGAAGCAGGCAGGGCAATGCGAAATAACTGAAGCCAGACGGGAAGGCCAGGTAAGTCCAATAATGAATGACTCAAACTGGAGTAATCAAAGAGAAATCCAAAAAGAACAACCTAGGTAAAATAAAAGTAAGCAGGCACTTGTCCTTTTTAGATTTCTCTTTGGAAAAATCCAAAAAGAAACACCAGGAAATGGCTAGTGAAATGACCAAGAAAATGCAGATGAACTGCCAACAAGAAAGAGGATACACATGGAAAAGGCCTAATTAGAACTGCTGAACACAGGCAGGGGAAAGGTGGCAAAAATAAAAGACAGAAAGTGTAAGTTAACATGGATACATAATGGCCGACCTTCAAGATAAACAGTAAACGGCAAGACCTAAACCCATATCCATGACAGAGTAGTACAAGAATCTTAGTTTCCTTATATTAGGAACATTTACACCCCAAATCCTCCCACTCAGTAGCGAGGCAGCAAAGCAAAGAAGTGTTCCATCATTTCAACACAGTTTATTTTTCCAAGCAGTTCTCTAATGGCTTCCCAAATGGCTGGTAAATAACTGAACTGCAGGGGCATACTGTACATACATCAAAAGTGGGAAATCCAATGAGAAAAAAGACAGCATATCAGAGAGAATGACTCCAAATTATTATTTTTGACGGCTCTGAGCGGCTGAGAAATATCTCAATACTTGTTCATGTACTCTACAGGGGTTATAGAGCTGTATATAATTGTCACATGATTGATGGAGACAGATGGGTCAAGCCGAGCGCTGGCAACCTGGCAAGCTTGCTGACCAAAATTGTGTGTGTGAGCAATTGTATACACTGCTTTAATTTAGATTCAATTAGCTGTCAGCTCAACTCCATTTCACCTAGAATGTTCAAGAGTTTGGGTATAAAGTTGAAATTAAAATGATGACAAGGACAATTGGTTTCAGAAGTGGTGGTGAAGGAGGCAGGCTGATAGTCACCAGAGTGGCAGGAATTGTTTGCTTGATCATGTAAATAACTGAAGGAAACTCAGATATGCATTTTTATCAGCGTCTCTCGTTTCTTGTCTGGATTGTCTACTGGCCAGTGTGATGACAATGGTGTGCGAGATTTTGGTAAGATCATGAACCAAGGACCAACATAGGACCATACAAGTGAGAGAGACATGTCCCCCCATTCCCAGTGAATCCCATTGCCTTGTGGTCCATAATTTGAGGCAGTCACAACTCTCCTGCTGTGGTCGTTCTTTTAGCCATCTTCATTTGGACTACGGCAATTTCAAAAGATACAAGGTCTGCGGTATTTATGGCATGTTATTATAAACAAATTCACGTTTGCAGTTTACTTTAAATCAGGTCATAAAATAATATGCTGGTCTGAAAGGGCAACGTTCACAGTTGTGCTCCTCTGCATGTAAAAAATAAAAAGGAACATTAATAATTGAAGTATTTTGTGGCTCCATAGCCATTACTAGCATAACAAACTGTTGGCAGTTCAGTGAAATTGTGGGTAATGCCTACAGTAGAGCTGCAATGGTTAATAACTTAATTAACTAATTAGTGTTACAACTGTCTTTTTTTTATTTCTATCCACCTCTATGACAGTAAACTGAAACTGTCTTTGGGTCATGGATAAAACGAGTCATTTGACGATGTCATCTTGTGCTTTGGGAAATACCATTGAACATTTTTCACCATTTTATATCTTATACACCAAACAACTCACTGATGAATCCAGAAAATAACCGACAGTGAAAATGGTCAGAAGATGCAGCCCTAATAAACGGCAGGTAAGAAAGACAGTAAATCCAGTTGTGCTGCATTGATTTTGATCCTGTCTGTATATTGTGATGCTGACAGTGTTGTAGGAGTGCAACTCTAAATTAGTGCTAGTTTAACCTGTCTGCTAGTTCCGCTATGGGCTGGGGACAGATTTGTTTTTTAGTGACTTTCAAACACTATCAATTACTAAATAAGTAGTAATTAGTAATAGTACATAGCTTTATCTTTATCTCATGCTGACTGTGCCAGTTCACTGAGTCTGTGTGTTTCCATGGAATTTTTCATGTAGTAAGTAGATGGAGGAAACAACCAAAGGAGTGTAGCAAATGTACTGCATTAGCCTGAAACTACACTAAACTACTGCAGCAATGAGTGTAATTTTCAGTTAGTTCAAGGCTTGAGACACAAGTACAGGCTGAGCTCCGGTCTCAGTTTAAAGCCAATGACAAGCTCTCGTTTCTCAAAGGGAGTGAAGAGAATGGAATAAAAACTGGATCCTTAGCATTACCGGCTATAAAACAGATAGCTACTGTATAATATGGTCACACAATGTCAGGGTCTCCTCTCAGGTCACTCCATATGAGAAGTGACCTTTAAGAAGTGCTATAAAACACTACACTGATGAGCACTTAGCACCAGATATGTTGCAAAAACATTACACCAAATATCTCAGCCTGCAGATGTTGAACCTCTGTGGCCACAATACATGAGTTTTCAAATACTGCTGAGAACTCTGAACAGTCTTTGACTGTTGCATTAAAGGAACAGCCCAGACTCATCATTGTTAAATATTAATAAGATTATTATAAGCAATTTGTTTACATTATCTTCTTTATAAATGGGGGTGACAGTCCCTGTCGGTGTCTTTTTGCCTCTGTTCAGCACTCACTTCATACAAGCAACAAATTGAGGCTTTGTTGCTACTGTTGACATCTAAAGGATAGCCTGCTGTGGGGTTTTACGGGCTCAATGCCTGAGGCTGTGTGGCTTTTTTTTTTCTGTGTGCGCTTCACCAGCAAAAGTAAAAATACAATACTAAGATACTGTTTTTCTATGGTGCAGATCATCTGTTGGGAGCAAACCTCAACATCTCAATTCAGGATAACAATTCACAGCCATCACTGCATGGCGTGCACACTGGCTGAAGCAGATCACGACCCTGTTGTTTCTTCAAAATGGGATAAACTGTGGGCATTCACTCTTGCATGTTCAGCTCCGGCACTGAATCATTTTTGCCGAGTGATGATTTCTGTCTTGACTATGTCACTGAAACCTGGTTTGTGTTGGAATACAGTGGCACAAAATAATCATCAGAAGCACACACAGCTACATTTTTTTTTTTTTTTTTTTAGCTCTCACCTAATTTTTTCTATTTTTGGCAGATTTCCTGCATCCCAGGATAGACTTGCCAGCAGCTTATTATAGCTAATTACAGCACAATTACACCACTTCATGTAATCATGTGGAACACAAGCCATGCAGTGCAAAACATCTTAGTTACCGTTAAAAGGAGGGAAGCCAACTAAATGACTGTATTCACACTATAGAAACGATATGCACTAATATCAGACTAGGATCTTTATAATCACAGACTTTTGTTAATACATCTCTGTATTGTGGCATTTTTTAACATGATGACACAAAGTCCATGTAAACATCTTAGTCCAAGTTTAATCGTACTAAATCTTATTTGTCAAAGTCGGACTAACACACCCAGAATATACGGTTGGAAGTTGATTTACTCTTTCATGCATGCGCCTTAGTCGGACCTGAACTGGCTTCTGCATTCTGAGCATGCCCTAAGGCCTTGCCACAGGATACGATATCTGCTTTGGTGGTGTGAGAGGACATTGGCAATGCACAATTTAGGCTAGAGCAAGTTTTAAAGGACCCTACTGATGTTATGGCCCATGATGATGACCGCAATGACCCAGTCCTCCTCCAGTAGCTCGCACACTATCACTGTGCACGGAGATGCATCTCATGGCCTCTCGCTTGAAATCAGAACACTTTTTTTTTTACTCCTCCGACATCTGCGGCTCTGACTTTGCGGCGTTCACTGCTTATGTCACTTTCTGCCGTTTAACTTGCTTCATTTCGTTGCTAAAGCCATAGCTGAAGCCCCAAAATAGTAGGCTTTTTCATTTGTCAGTTTGATCAACTGTTACTTCAAAGTTCACGGTCAAGTGAATTGTGGGTATGGTCAAACAGCTCGTGCTCGTGTAAAATTTTAAGATGATTGAGATGTATGAGGAAAAGACATGCTGGAACAGACGTACGTGTTTTTTTTTTTTTTTATCTGACGATAAGACCACGCACGCATGCTTCCTGTTTTGTTTACACATATTTCTATACCTGAAAAATGTCTTAGTTCCATGGTTTATGTTGTTATCTTGTGTGAGGATGAAAATGCCACTATGTGAGGAGGGACAATGTCTACACAGAAGTTATTACAATTCATACTCAAAGGAATTTCAATGCATCTTCTGTAGCAAAGCATCCAACAGTTGAAGAGACATTTCATTCTGAGCTAAAAATGTCAACCTCATCTTTGCATCACGGAAGTGGCATTCACCAATCCATCAAGGAATCTCCTCCCAGGGCCCTGAATGTCATTTCAGTCCATTGAATATTTCATGATAGTTCATTCTAAACTAAAATGGTGGACCAGATGACCAATGTTTCCATGGAGCCCAAGTGCTGGTGTGGCCAAAAATCCATCAATCTGTTTTTTGTTTTTTGTTTTCTCCTACCGGTGAGGCTTCTTCTCTGGATTTGAACATTATTGGAAACATTTGGGATAATGTGAGCAAACAACTCAACAAAATATACAACAAAGGACTCATTGTTCTTTCCACATTTTACTGCTAAAATATCCCAAATTGTATCTTTAGACTCAACCTCTAACTGCAATCGAAAAATCTGGCTACATTATTGTGTGTGTGTATGTGTGTATGTGTGTGTGTCTGTGCTACAGAGAGTTAAGAGAGTTATAGGGTGATAAACATTTCACAGTCTAATATTCTGCAATTTTTCTGCACGAATGCCTAATAAATGAGGAAACGAAAATTTTGATGTTCAGCAGCAGCACAGAGGGAACACTGTGTGCATACTGTAGCCCCATGCTGACTAAGAGATGTACACTGGCTGCTGTGAGACAAGGACAGCGCTTTACAAAGAACCCATCAACAGAGCAATCATCAGGGAGGACCCCAAAGGAGCACAATGAGATTAAAAGACCTGCTATCAATTTATCAAAGACGCTGCTGAGAGGGAACTTCAACTTTGAAGCAGAATTGGGACATTTTCTTCCTAATGACTGCAATTTATAACAGAGCATGGCTGACTATGAAACTGAAATCTTGAGAGCCAGTTATGATGAGCACTTTAGGTTGCACCCATGTGAATGTTATTTGTTGATGGTGCCAGCGATTCTGCAGCAAAATATGCCAATATCTCCGGAGAATTTCACTCAAAAGAAATAAAATACATACTTTGGTGCTCAACATAATGGTGCAGCATATTTCAAAGGGGGATCTGAAAATGAGAAATGTTGCTTTTCGAGCGTAGTCAGGCTTTTCAGCATCCAGTGGACCCAGTGGCTTTCAAGACATGCAATTAACTATATAATTGCTTAACCACCTATTTAATTTCCTGGTGCAATATTCCCTGCAGCAGAATAAAAATGTCACCTATATGTAGTGGCAATCGACCTTTTGGACCCAGTTTTGGTGACTCTCTTAACATAAAATTCCATGGAAAATAAGCAGGACCATAAAAACTTCATCCAGAGAGTCTTTTCCTTTACTCCTGTTTGCCATCTACAGTGACTCATTGCTCCTGTCAAGTGAGTGTTCTTTCCCACTATTTCTTTATTTTGCTCACAGGCTTAGGAAGATAAGCTTTTCCAACCCCTCTCTAAATTACAGCTTCTTCACAGTGGCGGCTTCCTCAGCAGAGCCTCAGTGTTATCACTCCACACCGGCACGAGGGGCTCTCCATTTTAGATCTCTAAACAGTTTTTTTGCTGCTGAGCTCAGGGCCCACCACACACCAGCGGGTGAGGGGAGCGGGCCTAACGGAGCTGCTGTCATGCCCTCGGTGATAACTTCAGTAATGGCAATAGTTGTTTTTTTTTTATTTATTTTTTTTATTTTAAAGCAGCGGGTGGTCATTTGGGAGCATTTCAGTAATATATTAAAATACTGTTGTGGAATGTGGAAAAGCAAGTCAGGAAATGTGTGTGTGTGAATAAATGACTGCAGTATGTTGGAACACGTGTTTCCTCCACATAGGTCTTACTGTATAAGATCTGCAGTCTGAGCAACACAAAGGCACATAAAGACGGTTGAATGTCATCCATATGGCAAATGGCAGCAGTGTGCACTGGCACCCGCTGTGTTGATTCACAATCGATTGAGGTGGCTGTAGCTCGGTTGTCCACTAATTAGAAGGTTGGTGTTCTATTGGGTTAAGCTAATTTACCATTCAAACAGAATGGCAGGAGGATATTGCCACATCTAAGCACATCAAGTTTATGAATGTCCTATGAAACGTGTTATACAAAAAAATTGACATGACATAGTGAGTATTATCTCAAGATAAATACATAAAATAGAGGGAGAAGGAGAGAGAGAGAGAGAATGATGTATATTTTATAAAGATGTACATACATGTATGTAGTGGCGTGTACAGACTTTGTGAAGGGCAGGGGCGAAAAGAAAAAAAGGGCACATACAGCGCGTTCTCGCCACGGAAGAGGGCACTAAGTTCTGTGCGTTGCCGAGGGCACTTTAGACATGTTTATATGTTATACAAATGGCACAGTATATGCCTTAAAACAGACTAACTAGACAGACTACTCAAGTTAATTTGTAGTTAGGATCAGCAACCTCGAGAGCTGTGTAGATTCAACATTGGACTGTGAAGAACACACAGAGACATGGATGTATAAAGGAAATAAAACCCTGGGGGGTCTGGGGATCCTCCCCCAGAAAATTTTGAATTAAGTAGATGCCATTTCCTGTATTCTAGTGCATTTTAACACCAAATTAGCACCAGAGAATCCAAACTGCTTCTGTGAGATATAGTTCTGGCTCAATTTAGCCTAAATGGATGGAATGGACTTATTTTAACAACGGGAATGTGTTCTTAAAACTTAAGTTACCATCTATCTAGCTGCTATCAATTTATTCGGTCATTTACTAAATACAATGAATCTAAATGACCTAACCTAAATTGTAAATTGAAAATAAAATCTAGAACGTTTTTTTAGCCCATCGGCCGTTTGCAAAAAAGAAATAAATAAATACATTTTAAAAAAACAGAAAATATGGGCTAATTGCCATACAAAGTGTATTGAACATAAACAGGGTTTAACTTGTTGAGACCATAAAATGACTCTGGGAAAGCTTGCATGCCTTAATTGGAATCAATATTCTCCATCCAATGGCAGTGCAATGGCAGCGCAATGGCAGAGAGCACTTGTGTTTTACCAACCACAAGGGCACTTAAAGTGATAGTACATTCAATTGATTGGTCATGCAATACAATTTTGAAATGTCCTAGAATTCGATTTCTTTATTTGGGTACCTTTAGCAGATATGAGATTAAAATGCGATTAATTAGATTAATTAATTACAAATCCTGTAATTAATTAGATTAATTTTTTTAATCGCCTGACAGCCCTAGTAATAATAATATGTCAACAACATGTTTTAAACAGGACACAATCCCCATTCTCCTGTGTTATAGTGCTGCCCTTGAACCACTCAGCCACAGCAGCTCACCCCAAATGTGGACTTTTTGCTTAGTAGCAATGATGGTGCTGGAACAACCTGAGTCATAAACCTATGAAAAAGCAACTTGATTAGTCAGTTGCAATGATGGAGCAACATTAATTGTTAGGCTCTAGGAACAAAACCAACATGGTGATAACAGATGAATCATATTTATGTACTATCTCTAAACTGGAGTACATTAAGTTGATAGGGGATTTCATTTTAAATGCCGGGGTTTATATTCTAGCATGTGGTTAGAACCTGTTTCACATAAGATATAGTGATGGGAACGGCAGTTCTTTTTACTGTACTGAATCTCTAGAATCCGTTCATTAAAATGATTCGTTCAAAAGATTTGTTCACCGAATCGTTCAGTGCTTTCCAACTCCCTGAACTGATAAACAGCCAAACGATCCGTCATTCAGTTCATGATTCAGCCCTGAGGTTCACGTTCACTTACTGAGGGACGGTGTGTTCACGGACTATAGTACACAATCATACGCGGGAGACACAGCGCTGCTTTGAGTGGTATACATGCACTAAAACTATTACACGGTGAAAGTGTCCTCTGTGCACAGTAAAATCACTAAACATGATGCTACACGGATATTAGCAACACAGCGCTAGTTTTAGCAGTACGGCTGCTGAACGAGAATCAACTGCTCTGCCCTGAGTAAGTGAGTGAGTGAGTAACACAGCGCCACTTTCAGCACAGTACGTTGACGAGATTCACGTCCTCAGCGACGCGAATCATGAGTGAATCAGTCGTTCGCAAATGACCTGCTGAGGACGTGAATCACGTTTACGCAGCACTGTCACTGAATCAGCGTGAACGTGAATCACGTTTGCGAACGTGAATGACGTCCTGCTTAGAATCACGTTCGCGAACGTGATTCACGTCCTCAGCGGGTCTGAGAATCACGTTCGCGAACGTGAGTGACTGTTATTGTGCAGTAAAATCACTTAACATGATGCTATACTGATGTTAGCAACACAGCGCTAATTACGTGAGTAATTAAGTACGTGAACGAGAATCACGTCCTCAGACAGTTCTCTGTATGCAGTAGGTTCGCGAATCAGGAACGAATCACAGCGCGAACGTGAATCACGTCCTCACAGTGAGTCGTGGCAGTTCCACTTCCGGCCGGCATGCTTGAGGCTGAGCTCAACTGAACTGAGAAAGGAACGAATCAGTTCATGAAGTGATTCCTTTCACTTCGTTCACTTAAAAGATTCGTTCTTTCGAACGACACGTTTGCGACCGACACAACACTAATAAGATATAGTCATTCTGATGCTGTTGAAACAGCAGTCATACTGTATGTAACCTCTGTTGGGACACCAAAATTACATACCATGCCATACCCATCTGCAATTCATCCTGTTATTAAATCGCTTTTTAACGTAATGCCAATATGGATAATATTATTTAACGTGGAGGAAATCAGTCTTTATCTCCTGTGTTACATGTTGTTGAAAACTGACATAGCTGAAGATCATTGCCTTTAGAAGCAGTGTGCTGTGCTGCACAGATAAACATATATACAGCAGTATTTTCGCACTTCACAAAATATAAAATTCAACTGTTGTATTTGTGGATTATAATTTTATAACATTATATATTGATTGAATAACAATATTATTCACATACAATTATATAAGTAATTCGTTATATTAAAAAATATAATAATACAATCAGATTAATACAAAATAATAAGACTACTTTGTTGCACTATAACAGTATTCAGCCATATTTCAAGGTGATTTTATTGTTTCTACATGTGTGGATATCTTTAATTTAACAATAAAAGGCCAACAAATTTAAAAAAAAAAGGTCTCATCTCTAATGAAAGCTCTATATCAATTACTGAAACTTACTGTGTTTTTACGAGATGCTGCCAGAGTTCTTGTACAGAGTAAGAGGACCTTGAACTGTTGTTGTCTTGTAAAGATGTGAAGTTGTTTCAAAGCCAGGAAGGTTAAGACACAGAGGAGCATCTGTGAGAAAACCACCAGGATGGCCTCTGTCAAAAATTCTGCTTTGCAAACCCTCTTTGTGAATAAAACAGTCTTGGTCACTGAACCCATTAAGTGTATTTTTGTCGTGTGACACAACAAAAATACACATGACATGACTGCCCTCTACTCTCAGTCTATCGGCTGAACACTGTGAGCAGCAAAAGCCTGGATTGGAGGCTTTTAAAATGTAAAGGTTGGGTGTAATACAGTGGCTTGAGTGGGCTAGAACTGCTGACTGAGATGAATGAACCCGCCATTAAAAGACGGAGGCCACTGTATTCGAAGGTGCAACAACAACAACAACAACATTGGAGAATTCACGTGGGAGAAGAGAAAGGGGTGACAGCAAAATTAAAATGTCAGCTCTCAGTGCTTGCTAGTCTTTGAATCTGGAAATCAAACAAAGGAAATAACATGAAACACTGAGGGAGCAAGGAAGAATCGAGCCTTTGTAATCTGACTCATGGTATAATTTTCATAATGTCTTTAATGTGCTCAGAGTTTGAGTCATGGACACAGTGTTGCCTATGCTGGTCCCATAATCATTGCACTAGAAAACATCTTCCCACATCTTCTGAAGTTTCACATCTGTAGCTGCCACTGCTGTGTCTTTGTCCCCACAGTCATATTGGTCAATCAGCAGTGACATCTCAATGTTCCGACTAGTGTTTCACAATGGTAGGGGGCTGTCGCCTATGCAAATTCCCCAAGGTTCTGTAAAGTTGCACAATGGCCCCGAGTCTGCAGCTGACCTTGACATACAGCCTAGTGCTTCCTGCTGAGACTTCCAGGAAAAGTCCCATCACTGGACAACTGAAGCAGTGTGGCCACCAGGATGCAGTACCAGCAGGTGAACTAAGACCAGAAGAAAGTGTTTGTTTTAAATTTTTCTTCTTATTCACTATTCCACCTTCACTGCTAAGAAAATAAACTGAATGCATGTGAATGTCAATATTTTCAGGTAATTCTAATAAAATGGTTTATAGTCGATGTATAGTACCGTGTCCACGGGTATGTTCAGTCCTCTGTTTTCAATTCAAGTAATCATTTTAGGGATCGGCTTATACAATTTTTACTTTGCAGATTCAGATTATTCAGTGTTTTTAGACTACTACTCGTCACATGACAAATCAGATGTGGGTGGGACACTGAACAGAGTGGTGACTAAAGATGAAGAACACTACCTCAGAGTCAAACTACTGCATTTTTAAATTAATGTATTTTACCAGCAATCAGACACAAGAAATGCCGACACCAATGATTGAAAAACGCCACCAGCTGTTTTTGTTTGTTCGGACATTCCAAACAGAAGAAGACATTCCAAACAGAAGAACAATCAAATGTGATGAAGAACATTATGGTATACTTATCATAAACCATCTATTAACTGATATTTACAGAACAATTACTATATTGTGGTGTATACTGTAACCATGACATAGGGATGTAACGGTTACCGGTGTCACGGTAAACCACGGTAAAATTCCCAACGGTGAAGGTTACCTTTTAAGTTTTAATTACCATGGTAACCGCTGCAGTCGATAACCACGATGTGGAAAACTCACGGCGCATGCGCAGCGTGCAATGTGCAACGTGCAACGTGCAACGTGCGCTTGTTATGCAGTGAAGAAGACATGGCGGAGTGAAGACGTGATATAGCGGCCCTCAAGGCATTTTTCCACCTTCAAACAGAACCAAATCTGAAGTCCGGGCATTATTTGGTTATTATAAGAATGCTCAGGGACAGCTGGTCGAGGATGGCAGCCCTATCTGCAGGAGCTGCAAGGAGAAAGTTGTTGCGATTTACTCCAATTTACTTACTTTCACTTTACGACCATCACCCTGTATCACCCGTGTATATGTATATATATATATATATATATATATATATATATATATATACACATACATGTGTATATAGGGCTGTCATATATGTATGTAGGGCCGTCAGTTTAACGTGTTAATTAGATTAATTAATTACACTGCAAATTAACGCGTTATAAAAATTAACGCAATTAATTCTGAGATTCTGAGTGGCAATTCAATGCGGGAGCATTTTAAATTTGGCCCACTGAATGATCCGTAGGCTACTTGGCAGTGGCACGTCACTGTAGCACTAGCACTGAGCAGAGTGATAGAGTTAACAGTTTCTCTCTATGGCACTGGCACTGAGGAACTTGTCCGGACGTGTTCTTCACTTCCCACCTGCGTCGCTAGTAGGGCTGTAACCATACACGTATTGAGGGTGAAATCGCGACACTCAGATCCACAAACCTGTCTCGCGCTGTGAGGAGGCAGAATCGCGACACAACTTCCAGTCCAGATCAGCCCTATGAGCTGTAAGTAACACCACATTAACACCGCAGCGGTCGTTCGCCAATTCTTCGCCGTTGTTCGTTCACACAGAGTGAAACATCGCTGTGAAGACGAACCGCTGCGTAATTCACACAGAAAGAAGAAAAAAGAGACGTGACGGTACACGTCATGATGATGACGTGTGTGTGTTTTCAAGGGGTTTCCCCAGTGTCTCCCCTGTCAGTCAAAACCGACGGAGACTGTCTTCCGGGATAAAGTTCACTGAAGTCTCGGTCCGGAGGGCTGACTGTCGCGGAGATTTTTTTCATCAGAAACTCTCGGTGAGGTCAAGTTTTTTTTGCCGTGACAGACGCTGTTTATTGGGCTGAAATGTGACGAGGAGTCTGTAGGACGGGCGGGAGGAAGGACGCTTCTCCACGTACAGCTGTGGTATTTTTAGCTTGTTGCCAAAGACAGTTAGAGTTACTACGTTATCTTAGTTTGGTTCTGTAACGTTGTTTTGTGGGACATCCACAATACTGCAATACCGCCTCTGATACTATCAGACAAGTATCATATACATAAGTTATTGAAATGTTACATAAATAAAATGTTTAATTTAGAAAGAAAGAAGTCGAGGTTTGTATCGAACCGTGGGTCAAAAATCGTGATACAAACCAAATCATGAGTTTGAAGCATCGTTACAGTCGCTAGTCAAAGCAGGGTGACAACAGACATGGACACGACTCAGGGGAGCGAGTCGAGCACATCATTGCTCGGGCCTTTGAACAGCAAGATCTTGTCTTCTTAGTGTTTTCAATTGATTAGTCATGCAATACAATTTTGTATGTCCTAGAATTCGAATTCTTTATTTGGGTACCTTTAGCAGATATGAGATTAAAATGCGATTAATTAGATTAATTAATTACAAATCCTGTAATTAATTAGATTAATTT
>CAEMYA010001243.1:1605419-1628551 GCA_903131615.1 Diplodus sargus
GTTGTTTTATTATTAGTGTTCATGTAGCCTAATGTTTTTGTTGTTCTCTTGGTTTGTAATACTTCATGTCCACTTGATGGACTTCCAAATGACATAGTCGCTCTCCGTGGTGGCGAAGCTTGTCAGCCCCGCTGTTGTGGGCATGTGTATGATGTAATTCACAGTATTGACCCTGCATTAATTTAGAAATACGAAGTAAAAGGATCAGTATAGAAAGAGACAAAATATTCAAACAAAGAATCTTATACCGGAAAAAAAAAATTAAAACTGAAAGCATGCAGGAGCTCTCCTCCTTTATTACTTATTCATCAACTATTTGATAAATCTATCTAATCTAATATAACAAGCATAATAGAATGAGTTGTAATATTGCACACAATTCAACAATAATATAATAATAATATACTTGAAGTGTACTTTTTATATACTATATTTTATATACTTAAGAAAAGTATAGTGAAGTATACTTGGCTTATACTGAAAAGTATAAATACTTTAGTATACTGTAACGCCCCCGTGGCGCAAAGACTCTTGGGTATTTTGTTGTTGTTGGTGTAATTATGGTTTGTGAATGTGGTTGTGAATAAGATGATGGGTAAGATGGTTGCGGGTTAATTAACATCCTTGTTCTGTGGTTAAATTGTGATTTCCGGGAGAGACTTCCCGTCTGTTTAGTTGTTGGTGTGTGTTACTGATGGGAACGGCAGTTCTTTTTACTGTACTGAATCACTACAATCAGTTCATTAAAATGATTCGTTCAAATGATTTGTTCACTGAATCGTTCAGCGCTCCAACTCCCTGTACTAATAAGCAGCCAAACGATCCGTCATTCAGTTCATGATTCAGCCCTGAGGTTCACGTTCACTTACTGAGGGACGGTGCATTCACGGACTATAGTACACAATCAAACGCGGGAGACACAGCGCTGCTTTGAGTGGTATACATGCACTAAAACTATTACACGGTGAAAGTGTCCACTGTGCACAGTAAAATCACTTAACATGATGCTACACGGATATTAGCAACACAGCGCTAGTTTTAGCAGTACGGTTACTGGAGGTGAATCAACTCCTCTGCCCTGAGTGAGTGAGTGAGTGACACAGCGCCACTTTCAGCACAGCAGGTGAACGAGAATCACGTCCTCAGACAGTTCTCTGTATGCAGTAGGTTCGCGAATGATGAACGAATCACAGCGCGAACGTGAATCACGTCCTCACGGTGAGTCGCGGCAGTTCCACTCCCGGCCGGCATGCTTGCGGCTGAGCTCAACTGAACTGAGAAAGGAACAAATCAGTTCCTGAAGTGATTCCGTTCACTTCGTTCACTTAAAAGATGTGTTCTTTCGAACGACACGTTCGCGACTGACACACCACTAGTGTGTGTGTGGTAATAAATGGTGAAGTTCTGGCTAGAATTTGCCAAATTACAAGTATTAATACTTAGTATCTTGATCAAATACAGCTTATGGTGAAGCCTTTGTGTTTACATTTAAATTAACAGAATAAAAATGTTAATCAGTACACACATTTGCATTGAGGTATTACCCCTGTTATGAACCTACATGTTAATAAACTAAAATGTGGACTAGAAGTATATACTTAGTACACTAGTAGTACATATATGAGTGTACTTGTTGTATACTTGAAAGTGTACTTCTATAAACTTAAAATTACCTCATAAAGTATACAAGTATACTTTTATAAACTTAAAATGTTCCAATTTAGTCTGAAGAAGTATTAAATAAGTATACTTTCTAGTACGCTACAAGTACATGGTCCATAGTATACTTGCTATACTTATACTCAAGCATACTTAATAAAATGAACTTTAAGTATGTTACTTTTTGCTAAGGGATCACAAAACCACTTTTTCATGTTCTGCAAAGCAAGACACTGGACATAAAAAAAATGCCAGGATCGGATCAACAGCACGATCAGTGCTCTCAAAGCCATGAGAACAAGCGAGACGTTTACTGGCATTTATGAGGAAACAGTCCAGGCAGTCGTTGAACCTGCGCCCCGACGTAAACGTCGTCGCCCCGGCTAGGAGGATCTGAAACAGGGAGTTAACCAGCACCAAGAAGGAGGAGAGGACACTGTTTCATCTTTCCGACGTCTTTACTGAGTTTTTTTCGGTTACTGGACCACACGTTGTTCTGCAAGCCTGCTGCATTGCCAGGCAATGAGTTGGCTCAGCGGATCAGCACCTATCCAGTCTTTGATGAGCAGAAATTGAGAAATGAGCTGCACACGGTGTACAACAACAAGCCACCAATAGAGCTGCTGCAGCTGCTCATTGAGAATGACCGACAGGGAACTCCCAGAGGTCTTTAAACTGCTGCAGCTTATGCTCACCATACCGGCTACCAGCACATCAGCAGAGCGCTCATTTTCTGAGGAACACGTGGACAGGACAGGAGTTTTTCTCGATTGTTCACACACAATTGTACAAATGTACATAGTGTACATCCAAACCAACACAAAGTTGCACATACAGTGGTCTACATACAAAACAGAAGAATTTACTGTACACAGTTACAGTAAAAAAAAAATGAAAAAAACTATGCTGCGTCCTCTCCTCTGTTTCGGTCTGGTCACAGCACCTCATCCACGTCACAAGCAATATTTTCCCTGGCCAAGCAGTGGGGGAAATCTCACCTAGCATGGCGAATCCAGCCATGAAAAGCATCAACTGCTGTATCTCCACATGCATCTTCCATAGCTTGGAGAAGGCGTATACGCATTTGTGGATCTCCAGGGAGAAAATAAATTCTCAATAGGATTGAAGATTGGAGAATATGGAGGGCGATAAACAACTAAAAACCATGGTTGGACAGTGAATCAGTTACGAATCAGAGCAGCCCAGTGGAAACTTACGTTGTCCCAATTGACAACGTACCTGAGCTGATCTGGTGGAATGAGTGTGTTGTGTAGGGTGTCCAGGTGTTTGCCCATGTGATGAGTCGGTGTGCAGAGTAGGACAATTAACTTTAGAATTTTGAATGACAGTGGGTTCTTTGTGAACAAGAGATTTTCGTCATGAAAATTGTGCCAGATGCAGAGAATTGTGTGTAGTGTTTTGAAAAAATGTGTGTTTTAGAACTGCGATTTGAGTGTAAAGCAGGAATTGTGGTTGTAGTTTAGCAGGATTGGTTCAGGGGGTTGGTGCATGAGTTACATGTTGTGGTCATTCTGTCTCAAGTATCAGTATTTGTGTGTAAATAATTGAGAAAAACTGTAATGGTTACTGAACTGCCCAATTAGCAATGCGTGTTATTTTTGGTGCGATTATAGTCCTCATTGTGTCTTGCTTGCTTTGATTAGGCAGTTGTTGTTGTTTATTGTTGTTGTTTATGTGGAGAAAATGAGCACCACGGACAGCAGCTATGACTGGCCGGGCTGTCTGAATACATGCACGTCAGTGGCGTTGCTGTATAATGAACATTTACATTTATTATTGTACATAAACGATATGGAAAAGTGATAAGCATTTGTGTATCTCACATAAGCCGTGTTTGACGTGGACGTAAAACTTAACGGCTTCTGATTGAGTGTGTGAATGAATTTGCATCTTTCCAATATCAAATATGTGCTGTGCATTAAGTAGCTGGTTGTGCTTTTGGGAGGGTGGTTGCATAAATTAATGAGATGTTTAAGAGGACTGTGTGTGTGTGTGTGTGTGTGTGTGTGTGTGTGTGTGTGTGCGTGTGTGCGCGTGTGAGTGACTGAGGGAGGGAGAGAGAGAGAGCGCGTCGGTGCCCAAAGTGTCTGTTAGATAACAAGCGTGTAAGTCCTGGTAAAATGATGCTGTGCGCTCTAATAGTTCATCCGACTACATGAAATAGCAACATATGAATTGCAACATACAATTTTCTGCCCCCACCCCTGTAAAACATACACAGCTTAGAGGTTGTGTCTCACTTGGCTTCCTCAGAAATTTTCCCCACGCCACGCCATGGTGTTTAAGGGCTTTCATTAATAGTCAGCATATATCCATTTATACGTTTTCTATGCCACCTATGCTATGCACCAGTCACAGTCTGATTAGCAGCTTGAAAAACAGGAATGGATATAGAGCGGAGAGACAACTTCATATTAACCTGAGTGCTGTATCAAAACAAGCACAGGCTCCCTGAAGAGTGTCTGAGCTGTCCATCACATATGTGTCAGAGACATCATCTGCCACTCCAGGACTAGGCATGTCTGCTGGCTGACCAGCATACACTGTGGCAATGATATTATGAACACTTGATGCATTGATAACTGGTGACACATTCAGTTCCAACAGTGAATCGCATTGAGTCTCATTAATCTTGTTCAAGTTTTTCCTCTCCAAACACTTTATCTGGACAAAACATATCTACAAAATATTTCCACCAAATGTTTATCATATCTGAGGTATTTCGATCTATTGCAGCATACATGTAACTGGCTCTTATATTTTTAGATCATCCACGACCCTTTCTGGCATCAAAAATTAAATGACATTACACTTTTATATGTAACTACCCAGTTACATAAGTTTGACACTTGTCGCCCTCAAGGAAACGTTAAAAGAAGACTTCCAATTTTAGAAAACAATCACTTGATCTAAGCTGTATAAATCTTGCATAATACCGACCTTTATGGCCTTAAACCAGAGTTAAACCAATTGGCTGTAGTAATTATTGCGACAGTAAAGGAGGGAGGGAGGGAGGAGATGTAGTACAGAAAATGAAAAGTCCATACAAGGAGGAGGTTGACAGTTGGGTTAAACATGCACAGAAATTTCATTCGGGAGACCACTGTTGATGTCCAATGTGAAACCAGAAATCAATGATGAGTTCTTTTAACTTACTAATGTATAAATGATTTCAAGTAAGTAATGTAACGTACGTAAGTTATGTAATTTAGGTACATCTGTAACTTAAGTTACAGAAGCAATGTGACTGTTTGAACCCAAACCACAATGTTGTCTTGAGCCTGACCAAGAATCTTTCTTGCCTGAACTTGAATACTAGCCTATTGCTAGTATGCTGCAATGGTCAAGTTGTGTTAAGAGTCACTAGAAAGTGACCTATTCAGTCACTTTTCAATGACGATGTGTTTGCTACACGACTTGACCTGTTTTCTACACAGCCATCAGATGAAGACCAAATCTCAGAGAACACAGAAATGGGGTTTAAGTGATAGTGTGACAGAGAAAATACAATATAAAATCAATCCTAAACCTTAAACCTTCAAAAAAATGTTTTGGTGATCAGGGAGCTTTGCTGGAAGGCAAAGCTTTTGATTTTCCAGTCGATCTACATTCCAACCCTCAACTGTGGTCATGAACCCTGTGGCCAAGAGAATGAGATTGCAGATACAAGTGGTTGAAATAAGCTACCACTGTAGGATCGCGAGGCCTTAGAGATACAGTGAGGAGCTCAGACATCAGGAGTGAGCGCGGACTGCTGCTTCACATTGAAAGGAGCTAGTTGAGGTGGTTCGGGCATCTGATTAGGATGCCTCCTTTCCACCTTCCTCTGGAGATTTTCTGGGCACGTGCAACTTGAGCAGACCCTGGCAAAGACCCAGAACTCACTGGAGTGACAACCTCAGGATGCCCCAGCAGGAGCAGGAACATGTTGCTGGGAAAAGGGCTGTCAGGCTGCAACAGCGACCCAACCCTGGAAGCAGAAGAAAATGGATTGACGGATGGATTAAACCTTAAATTATCGCTGCGTATTGACAGAGCAACAGCCCCACAATGTTCAAATAATTTGCTCACAGGGAGTATTATTAGTGGGAGTAGTATTGTAGCATCTGATTATATGCTAATAAACTACACTGTTTCTTATTTCATCCTGACACTCAGCTATGGTTATGGCTCTTGTGCGTGACCTTTTAGGTACAGAAAAATCATTATAATAATGGCTCCAAACAAACCTTTCAGCTACAGTTATATTACAGTGAAAGTGCTGTAAGTATGCTGTAAGAATCCTTGTGTAAATTGAACTGGAGACAAGGGCTGTTTTATTTAGTCAAAGCACATTTAATTACCAAACTGCCACACGAAAATGTGCACGGACAGATAATGGATCAGAATAAACAGAAATGTGTTGTGGAAGAAAAATGTTGAAGGACATAAAAACAAGTCGCGACAAAGCTACACAGTAAACAAGACACAATCAGCAGCCTCATATGTACCCAACAGCAAACATGACAAAGCCATGACAACAAAGGCAAGAAAATAAAAAGAAAGGGTAAGGAGGGTGAGTGGGATGCAAATGCTGGCAGGGTGGAGTCATCCAACAGCAGAGATGGAAGTAGCTTGGACAGTCTGAGGCACTTTGGAACACTCTTTAAAGCACTGTTTGACCTTAAAATTTGGTCTTTTGTGTACGCTTCAAGCCAACATCATACTACCATAAAGTATGAGTTGTTTTCTTCTTTCCTCAACTGTTATTATCTCTGAGCCTTAAGATTGTATCATGTGATCCCTTGGAAGGCTCTTAAACCCATGACAGGAAATCACTGCAGTAAACACAAAATTTGTATCCATCTCCATTTAGCCCTTCTGTTCTTAGTTTTGGAGCCTTTCATCAAGATATCAAACTTCCTCAGGAATTGAAGTGTATTTGGTTGTGATTGCCCATGTTTGTTCAAAATTTAAGATAGATGGTCAGTTCAGTAGCTCTAGTCATGGAGCTTTTGATTGTGTATCAATTAGAAGTGAGACAAAACACTGTATGTCTGCCTATATATTTACCAGCTACAACAGCGTCGTCTGGTACATTTTTCCTTTGTGAAGTCTGTGTGTGTGCGTCATCCAACCCATTCTCACTCTCAGCCCGCAAAATGCAGCAGCTTGATCAGTGGCCCCAATCTTCAAAATATGACATTGTAGTTACCCCTCTAGTTTAAGTTTTGCATGTGATAGGCTCCATAGTCACGTTAGCAAAAACAAGTTATATGCAACATCTGGTTAGATGGACAACAACTTATATTGAGACGTATTATGACTTTAGGGCTGTTAATTATGGAGGACTAAACCTGACTTAAGTATAAATGAATAAATAAATGTATAAATAAATAAACAAATAAATGAATGGATAAATACATGCATGAATAAATGAATAAATGAATAAATAAATACAGAAATAAATAAATAAATGCAGAAATACAGAAATAAATGAATAAATAAATAAATGCTGAAATAAATGTATGAATAAATGCTTTATATTTATTTCTGCATTTCTGTTCATCTACATTTATTTATTTCTGTATTTCTGTGTCCATGTATTAATGAGCTAGGAGGTCCTAACCTCAGTCAAGAGCATAATTGGTTACAGGAGTGTGCTCGATGAGGGTCTACTACGAGGGTCTACTGCCTTACTAGCGGCGCTGATTCCTTTAGGACTGTTGCTGGCTACCAGCAAGCCCGCTCAGCTAACTGTTAGCTGCAGATGTTGACATTTGTTATTCATGTAGATCTGGTTTAGTAATGAATTTGACTGGCTTTCATTTTGACTTGCGAGGGTCACAGATGTGCTGGTGGTGTGGTTTTAGAATCCCGTCTGGACAGGGGCCCTCGGCCATGTCCGCTAACCAGGAAAAACATTCTGCTCATCGCTCCAGGTCATGTATATGTGTATTTTTTTTGACGTGGCTTGAACACGTCTATCCACACGGAGATGCCGGGCTGCGACCTGCAAACCACTGCTAGATGAACGCTACAGAGCACAAATCGTCCAAAAGTGCATGTTGTCGGTTTCATATCTTTGTCGTGAATGTCTGTACTCTTAAACAACTCATGGGTGGAACAGTATGAGGCATTTGTTCACGCCGAGCAGCTCGGGAGCAACGTGAAGACCGCTGTTAGCAGTTAGCTGTTGGCTGCTCGCTGTAGCGCTGAGAGCGCAGCGTCCAAGTTATCTTGTGACACCATCGAGAATGAGATACATGTCTGGGCTTTCTTGTAAACCATTGTCGCTACTGGTGTTTGTATTACAGGTTGATCTGGACGTCTCACGACTTTCCACAGCCGACTGACCTCACGCTGAGTTCGGGCTGGATGTCAACGTACTCTGCAGACTGTTTGACCAGCAGGCTGTATAACAGTGTACAGTTTTCACACTGACTTGGCTTCAGCTTAATAACGATGTATGCGGCTCGGAACGATGGCTTTAAGTAACCATATGAACGCAGTGCGGAATGAAAGAAATACACGATGGGAACCGATGTCACAAGTTAAGCTGGACGCTGCGCGACAGCAGGCAGCTAACTGCTAACATAACAGCTTACATAACAGCTAACAGCGGTCTCCACGCTGCTCTCGAGCCGCTCGGCGCTGCACCATCGGGTATTTCTTTCATTCCGCACTGCGTTCAAATGGTTAGCGGACAAGGCCGAGGACATCTGGGACCCTCGCAAGTTAAAATAAACGCCAGTTAACCTATCCCACCGGTCGAGGCCATTAAGCCAACTATGGACTGACTTTTCCCCCGATTCAACGACTGCACCAGGGGGCCGCTTCAAGAACTGATGTGCGAGGGTAACGACAGTTTCAAACTTGGAAGCATCTTTATTTCTGTCACATATACAATGTACAACAAAATGAAGACTGACCCATGGTCTGACCCATGAGAATTGAATACTAATGTAATAACATATGTGACTGAGTGCTCATGGTCAGAATGTGAACATGTTGACAGGCGTCCCAGACGTGATGTGATCCCATGGCAAGAGGTCAATATAGTTACTTACACCATGGTCTGGGGGAATACTCGATTCTGTTTGGCTGAAGGGTGTCCATTCACCCCTGACATACGGACACATACTAAGTAGTTCCAGTCAAATTGTCTGTTTTTTCCAACACTGAGTGCAGTCCGTCAGTCCTTCAGTGCCTTATCCTCTGAATACCACAAGGTGGCGACTGTAACACACAAGCTGCAGAAAGTACACTTCCCCTCTAAACGTACTGATGTGCGAGTAATCTCACATCCCTCGCATTATCCCTTACATCTGCCAACAAGGTTATGTTTTCGCCTGTGTCAGTTTGACGGATGGTTGGTTTGTTTTTAGAGCTTAAAATCTTTGAATGTAATACACTTGTTTTTTATTAAAAGCCCCTCCCCACACAAACAACCTTCCTTTAATTTTCTTGTATGTTCAGTTCAGGTAAAGGAAGTGAGATGATTTAAAGACAGTGACCTTTCTCATCCATGAGCTTTTACGGATTTTGCACGGGATAGGCCTAGCTTGCCTGGTGCCTGCATTGTAACCTTTAAATTCACTTTTAAAAGTCACTTTTATAGACTTCCTTTTAGGATATGTAATGCTCTTGAAGTCATTGTCCTCATCTCCCAATGGTTTTCTTTTTCTTACGTCCATGTGTGGTATAAATCAGAATTTAAGAATGAAAAAACAAATAAGGATCATAGACTGTATAGAATCACTCCTGGAAATGGAAATAGAATGAGTAGCTTTATACTACTCTCTTCAAGAAAACATACAAGGTCCTTTTCCTGTTTTTATCAGTTGCCACAGTAGAGCGCCGTACGGCTCCACGGCTTGCCAGCAGAAAATAGGGAAAGATTTCCCAGTTCCATCTTCGTGTTTTTACGGCAATGTGACACCATTATGTTGAAGATGCATGACCCTTATCCTCTGTTACTTTGTGGCAATCCATCAAAGGTGAAGTGGATAGAGTTCACTTTGTCATGCTGTTTCTATTGATCTGTCGTCTTCAGCCCAGAGTTGATTCGCTGTCAGGGTATCAGTGTCAGTGACCTGCTGACACACTGGCCCCTGTGGGAAAGATGTAATTGAACAGAGCACTGAACGAGATAGTTATAGAATTGGAAAAAAGGCCTGACTGTTTGGATGGTCACCATAGTTAATCTTGTTACCCTCACAATCAGTCACCCCAACAGTCAGTCAAATTACCTTTCAATAAATGTGTAAATTTAGCTGGAAGAAATTGAAGTTGTTCCTTGCAAACATATCATGATCACGTTGGCATGAATAATGGGAACATAATGTGACTGTTATCAATGTGTAATAACGTCACAGTTGTCAAGGATTACAGCTTTTAATTAAGGTGTTTGCTAGCTGGTGCTGTCACTGAACACACTGACCTTCATATGTCTTATTATGTAGAGAATAAAGATATTTCCTTTCTTTAGTGGTTTGATCTTAACCGAGCATCGAATAGGCTACAGTTGAATTTAGAGCCTTTTAATTTGAGAGGATAAAAATGCTAATAGATTGTCCCAATCCACTTCAAATACAAATATGATCACAAACCGAGCATATTTAAAGATCATCTACCACATTATGAGGTCATAAATATCATGCCTCTGCTATTTGTTTTTCCAACAGTACTGTGTGGAAGTGAAGGTAATATAGCTAAATTAATGATTTAACAGGAAATTGTGTGTGAAGGACTCATCTATATCTGCAGAGGTACTGAGACAAACTATAGTATAAGCACTCAGACGGTTGATTTTTTCTTTTCTTTTGTTGTCACTGTATATAAATGTAATTTCTCATGCTGTTACTGATAGACCACCAGGTCACCAGGTGCGTGCGGAAATCTAAGGATGAACTTATTCTTTTTTTGCAACATGTTTTGGATTTTGGAAATCATACATCGATATTTTTCATATCCATTTTAACTCTCAGAAGTTACTTCATGTGATGTTCCCAGGTATTAATCCCAAAATATTTATTCGCAGACAAATATTTGGGGATTGCTTCTGACTCATGTTATCCGAGCATTTCTAGTAATATCATAGCATTGACCAGTACCAAACGTATAAATATATTGAAAACACATCAATAAAATAATTTCCAAAATCAAAAACATGTTTTTACACGATGAAGTATTTTGCTCAAATTTGTTGGTGTTTAGCATTTAAAAAAAAAATAAAACTGCAAGCAGTGATGAAGGGGCCCTCGCAGTCCACACGCGTCGGCCTACGGCGCCGTCGAATTGCGCGCTCACCTGTTACTTTCATGTGATGCTGGGGAGAAAACAGGCAGTAAACGTCATATCATTCGCACGATTTGGTATGTGAGTTACAGGGGCCATTCTAGACCACCCCTACGAATTTCATTTCCATAAGTGTTATGGTGTGGGCAAAGTGCCAAATAGAAAAGTAAATTGGCACCACAGCGCCATCTAGAGTCAAATTGGTGAACCCTTCATAAGCTGTCCCCAGGAGGGCACTGACAATAACTAAGCAAAGTTTCGTGTCAATCCGATGAACAGATGCAGAGATATAAAGTCGTTAATTTAAAGAGCGCCACCTTGTGCTAATCGTCTAAAATTTTGTACAGGGCCTCAGCGGCTTTTGGCGAAGTAGTAACCTTATTTTCATGTCATTAGACCATACCAATGTGGAGATATGCAACACTTCCTGTTTTGATCCAAATCTGCAGAAAGTTGATATTTAATAACTTGAGTATTGTGTGACCTATCAAAATTATTTTAATCACTTTTTGCCAGGAGGGACCACAGATACTGTGTGACAAGTTTCGTGCAAATCGGTAAAATCGCCTGGGAGGAGATAGAAAAAGTAGGTCCACCTAGTGGTGGAAATTCAGGACGACAATAGATTATAACATTTTTCGCCAGGTGTGACTTATATTCCAAGTTTGGTGAGTTTTGGGGTATGTTCAGGCAGTGAAAAATGCGATCATTTTGTGAGAAGAAAAATCAAAACTGCAAGCAGTGATGAACGGGCCCTCGCAGTCCACGCGCGTCGAACTGCGCACTCACCTGTTACTTGCATGTCACAACAGGGAGAAATCGGGCAGTAAACGTCATGTCAATCGGATGATGTTTGTTTGACTTCCTGTGCCCAGTGGGTGGCGCTATGGATACAACTGAGTTTTGATGCAGAGATAAATTCAGGGCGACTCCCTATACATTCCTGAGAGATTTGGCGCAGATTGGTCATTGTATGGTGAAAAGCAGGTCTACCTGCTCGGGCCCTAATTAAAACTGCAAGCAGTGATGAACGGGCCCTCGCAGTCCACGCGCGTCGGGGCATGCGGATGGATATCTCGCTGCAATGTACATGAAGAACAAATAATGACAGGAGTACACTGTGTAAATTCCAGATGTTTAAACAGAGTTTGGTATCCATTAGCAATGCAGCACTGCCCTGTGGTAGAGAGAAAGCCTGTATACTTCTTTCAAGGTGAAGTTCATGATTATTGAGATGTGCACCGGCTTCATGTGTCTTGGGGTTTCTTCATGCAACACCATCCATTGCGGAAGTTTTTCTGTAATCACCATCATTTCCATGCTGTCAAGATGCAATTTATGTATTATCAGACTTTTGTTCAGGTAACCATTTTTGAAATCTGCCTTGACAACAGCTGCCCGGACAGTGACTCCCTGAGTCGACAAATGAAGGTACACAGCAGGTCTCGCTTCCAGCCAATTAGGTCAGTGAGTTAGGAGCTGGTTCTTGGCGTCAGGGGCTGTGGGTTCAAGACCCAGCAAGGATGATCATGATGATGACGATGATAAATCAAAATGTCAGAGGTCCTCAATATGAAAGACAATTGTCCTGATGGTGGCATCACAGGAAGCCTCTAAATTAATTAAAAAGAAATAGCTTGGACTTGACCATGGGTGAAAGCTAACCAAATTTTGCATCAAGGTCTAGTGTCATGCCAGATTAGTTCAGCTGTAAACCCAAGCAAATAGTCCTTATGGTGGCGGTACAGCAAGCATCTAAAGTTCAAAACAGAAAATTCATAACAAGTCAACCCGCTAGAACTTTACACTTTCATCAAATTGTAGCCTCAATACATTTAAACCTGTTAAAAATTATTATGTCCATTACTCTGTTGTTTTAAAACTGTAAAACTTGTAAAAACTCCTACCACAATTTTTTCCTATAGTGCATGAAAATGTTACTGTACTGTAAATATATACCTTCAAATTGATAAATAAATCTTCAATGTTCATGAAAAAAAAAAATTATCCCAAAAAGTGAATTTTTGAGAACATTTTGAATTCTGCTTTCATGTGACTAATTGCAGTCGATGCAAGCATAATTTTAAACATCAGTTATTCATGTATGTATCAAATCAATCATTTTAATAATCAAATTACCAACAACTCCATGCTGAAATATGTGTGTTTTCAGTGGTTTCAAATCTGCCTGCACCACAGTGAAAGGCTTACTCAATTTGTGAAGCCACTGTTGTATTGCCACTTGCTAATTAGCTTAGAGCAAAAGATGACAGTCTTTGGTTCCAGAAGTTGAGAGTTCTAGGCTCAAGTGGTCCAAATGAACATTGTTGTTAACTGTCTTGTCTTTCTATTCTCATGTTTGTTGCTCAGTATGCCGAAATTTGCCAAAAATAGCTTGGACCAGACCCATCGCTGTGCAGCAGCTAGAATTTGTTTTTTTTTTACTTTCGCAAAAACCTGAAGGAAAAAAAAACAAAACCTGAAGTGTCTCCATTTTGATTTCATGTGTATACATCAACTGTAGTGAAGCAATCTTTTACAAAAAAAAAAATCTGTAATCCAAAGTGCTGTATCTAGCTGTGTTTTCCATAAAGCACATCTGTGTGTTGTTGCTGCTAAGAAAGAGTGCAAGGTGCATGTGTGTAATGTTTTGATGGTAAAAACAGTTTTGAAATGGGATTGTAAGGCTTTGTTTCTAGTGTGTCATTTAGGAGTATAAGTAAGGAGTTTAGCTTTGTGTTACTCATTCGTGTGTTAAATTATGACAGTGAGTCAAAGTGTGCCACATGTGTGTAAACAGTCAGCAAAAACTGTATGCATACGAGAACTACGGCTGATGTTGTCGTAATAAGTGGAGTAAAACCACAGTACAGTGACTGCGTCTGAACCTGCCTTCCTGTGTGCGGTAAATGGAAATGGAATGGAAAAATGTCCCTGCCTAAGTAATACGCGTGACTAAGAAATGACCAGTGCCACTTACTGGAATGTTTGTATCTAACAGTTGCCTTCCACAATAACCCATCAAAACCCACCATAAAGCAATGCCAACCATACACTACAGACACAAATGATGTAGAAAAATATTCCCCTTCAATGCTAGAGGATCACACTGACTGAAAGAACTCTCTGGTGTTGACTTTGTAGAAAAAGTTTGTAAAAATATAAGGCAGACATATAAAATCAACATCAACAAGTGTTCTACCTTTAGGATTCTCATGTCCTATTGATAAATTCTTGAACACTTCCTCTTGGCTTCAACTCAACCATACTGTATTGATTTAACATGACCTTCATTCGTTTCTAAATTGTAGTTAATTTATTTCAACTTACAAATTTAACATTTCCACAGTAAACATCAACACTTTAACATGTGGATTTTGCTCCCACTTAATCAAAAACAACATTCCTTTCTGACACTACAATGCCTTTAATATGAACAAGTACTAAGGCGCATTTGCCATATTAAATAATTGCTTCACACCAGATTGTTTGCATTTTTGTTCACTGGCTTAACCTTTAATAATTACTACAAAGCCAAACCACTAATAGTGGCGACTCCTGGTTTCAACTAGGGTGGGGTTCAATCCTCTGCTGATTTGATATAATGAACATAAAAGCCAAATACACAGTGAAATTAGAGTCGTCCTCACAAGACTTTGCACTCACAGCTTTTAGATTCATACTCACATAAAAACAATCCTAATCCAAATAATTTCTCTGACTCACGTGGGTGACAGTAGAATTTTGTGTACAACAGTTTTATTTGCGCACAAATGTTTAACATTACAAATATGAATCTGAGAATCATGCACACGTCTTGACAGCTATCTTGCTCCATAGGCCAGCAGGCATGACGTAGGTGAAAGCTTTGAACAGGTTTTCATCTTTAAGGTCTGTGGATGATAGTGAGTGACTGAAGTCTGTTGTGTTAAATCTGTAGGAGAATGTCATTACAGTTGGATTGGAAAAATTTCAAAATGGCACTCAAAGGCAAAATGGCCAAATCAGTATTGATGCAGAGATGAGATTCTTCCTTCTGGAAAGGGACAGCAGTCAAGTGAGCAGGTTTGGCGAGCATCCTGCAGTAGCTGTGGTATGTGTTATTTAACCAAAGAAATCACTCAGTTGTTTCAAATTGCAGGTGAAGCCACTGCGTTCATCACGAAAAAGCCAGGCAGAATCACACACATGTTGTTGCCTGCTACATTCACAGGGCAGACACAACACGCAAATGGCATTCTTAGCAAATTGGCTTATATGAAAATTGTGTGCTGTGGCTAACTGCCACTGACTTATCCATTATGTGCTGCTAAACATCACCCATCAATTATGCCATGTTGTACTGTGCAATTTGGAGAAAACTACCTGCAAATGCCATGTACATCTGATGATGTTTGTCATCACTACATAAATGAGCATAAAATTCAGTTGCCTTCTTTCAAAATTTTATTTGTGGCCAAGTATCATTGTCTAGCTTGGGATACATGACACATGTGATTTGAAAGACAACAATGCCATCTAGAGGATGTCTTGAATAAAACACCCCATACATTGCTGGTTTCTTACCAGCAATATGTCTGTAGCAGAGCATGTGAGCGGAGCTGAGCGGCGAGAATTTCTGTTCCCCGCTCACGTGACTGTTCGGAATCTTGAGGCTTGACTGAGCTCAAAGCATGAGGGACAAGGAGAGGTTGAAAGTCGATGAGTTTTGAAGGGGATTTGAAGATTTTCCCATTTACTTACCATTCACACTAATTAGACTGCGATCAGAGCGCCACCTATTGGCCAATTTGCACCAAATTTTGCACAGACCATCATTAGGCCATGGAGCACAATTATCAACATTTGTGGGATAATCAGACCGTACTTTTTAAAGATATGCAAGATTGTCTGTCTTCAACACAATATGCAGGAGTTTGATGTTTTATATTTCAGGCATTTTATCGACTATCAAAATTCTTTTAATAACTTTTTGTCAGGACGGTCCACAGATGCTACATCCAAAGTTTGGTGCAAATCACTTGAACGGATGATGAACGGATGTGGAGATATAAGTTAGCTCACTATAAAGAGCGCCACCTTGTGGTCATCCCCTGAAATTTAGCACAGGGGCTCAGCAACCTATGTTGAAGTAGTAACCACAGTTTAATGTCATTAGACCATACCAATGTGGAGATATGCAACACTTCCCGTTTTGAACCAAATCTGCAGGAAGTTAATATTTTATAATTTGAGTATTGTGTGGCCTATCAAAATTCTTTTAATACTTTTTGTCAGGATCGTCCACAAATGCTTCATGCAAAGTTTGGTTCAAATCTGTCAAATCGTCTAGGAGGAGTTCGAAAAAGTAGGTTTTTCATTTGTCACGATTTTGCGAATGGAAAATTACCGCAAAAGTGGGTGTGGCCTATACCACAGCATTCAGCTGTATTCATGGAACAAGTAGATATAAGGTTCAACAATGTGCTACATATAATGTGGGAGCTATTTGCCAAAAACGCTTTGCATTGAAAATAGCGCCCCCTGCTGGTCATTTTTGGTGTGTGAGTCACAGGGGCCATTCTATAGCATGAGCATATGAATTTCATTTCCATAAGTGTTATGGTGTGGGCACAGTGCCAAATATAAAATTAAATTGGCACCACAGCACCATCTGCAGTTGGATTGGTAAACCCTTCATGAGCTCTCCTCAGGAGGGCACTGAGAAGTTATGAGGACTTGATGCTTTACGGCGAAGGATTTAAATTGACCGCTCCACCACGGCCAGCAGGTATGACGTAGGATAAAGATTTCCATAACTTTTCATCTTCAAGGTCAGAGGATGATACTGAGTGACTGTGACAGTGAAGTTGGTGGTGTTACGTCTGTAGGAGAAGATAATTTAAGTACGAAGATTGACAATATTTCAAAATGGCGGCCAAAAGCAAAATGGCCGACTTAGTGTTGATGCGGAGATGTATTCGGGGAGACAGCCTCTACACTTATGAGCAGTTTGGTGTGGATAGGAAATTATATGTTGAAGTTATAAAGCCTTGATGCTCGACGGCGAGGGGAAAAAATTGTTTCCACGGCCCCACCCACTAAAGTTTGGCTCAGCTGAATGATTTTAATAACTTTTGTTCTTCAAGGCATGAAAAAAATAACTGAGTTAATTTGAAAACTGTGGTGTTTAAGCTGTAGGACAAGATAATTTTCAAATTAGGCATGAATTTCACAAAAAATGCCGCCTCACATCAAAATGGCGGAATTCCTGTTGGAGTGACGGTATCGGTCCAAAAGGGTTTTTTGTGCGACTGCTCATGATGAATCTGCGTACCTAATTTCATTCATCTATGCGCATGCAGGAGGCGGGGCATCACAATAGGGTGCGCTACAGAGCGTGCAGGACACGACCACGCCCAATGACAACACAGATCTATTCAGGGCGACTCCCTCTACATTCCTGTGAGATTTGTCCGAGATTGGAAATTGTATGAAGAAGTTATGAGGACTTGATGCTCTACGGCGAAGGATCTGAATTGACCACTCCACCACGGCCAGCAGGTATGACGTAGGATAAAGATTTCCACAAGTTTTCATCTTCAAGGTCAGAGGATGATACTGAGTGACTGTGAAGTCGGTGGTGTTACGTCTGTAGGAGGAGATAAGTACGAAGATAGGCATTTTTTCAAAATGGCGGCCAAAAGCAAAATGGCCGACTTAGTATTGATGCGGTCATGTATTCGGGGAGACACCCTCTACACCTATGAGCAGTTTGGTGCGGATAGGAAATTGTATGTTGAAGTTATGAAGCATCGATGCTCGACGGCGAGGGGAAAAAATGGTTTTCACTGCCCAGCCCACTAAAGTATGACGAGCTGAAAGATTTTAATAACTTTTGTTCTCAAGGCATGAAGATGATAATTGAGTTAATTTGAAGACTGTGCTGTTTAAGCTCTAGGACAAGATAGTTTTCAAAGTAGGCATGAATTGGACAGAAATGGTGCCACACATCAAAATGGCGGACTTCCTGTTGGAGTGGCGATATCGGTCCAAATGGGTTGTTTGTGCGTCTGGTCATGAGGAATCAGCGTACCGAATTTCGTTCGTCTACGCACCTGTGGGAGGCGGGACTAAACATTAGGGGGCGCTACAGAGCCCGCAGGTCAAGTCCGCGCCCAACGACATTAAATTATAAAAAAATTTGCCAGATGTGACGTATATTCCAAATTTGGTGAGTTTTTGGGTATGTTCAGGCTTCCAAAACTACAGAGCGCATTAGAATTATAACTAGAAAAATTGCATTTCCTGCGAAAATTCAGTGTGAATGCTGAAGCAAAATCTGCTGAATGTACTGCCGAAAAGCTAAAAAAGCTGAAAGCTGAAATGCCAGAAAAGTTGAAAGGGCTGAAAAGCTGAAAAGCTGAAAGGGCTAAAAAGCTGAAAAAGTTGCAAAGTTAAAGGCTGAAAGAGCTTAAAAAGTTGAACAAAGTGCCAGCTGAACAGTTTCTGGAGCTGAACATGAAGCTGAATGTATGAAAAAGCTGAAAAGGCTGGAAAAACTGAAGAGGCTGAAAAGCTGAAAAGGCTGAAAAGCTGAAAAGGCAGAAAAGCTAAAGGCTAAAGGAGTTGAAAAAGTTGAACATTTTAATTGCTGAACATGAAGTTGAATGTTTGAAAGAGCTGAAAAGGCTAAAAGGCTGTAGATTAAGAGGGCTGGAAGAGGTAAAAATATTTTTTAAAAAGCTGAAAAGGTGAAAAGCTATAGAGTAAGAGGGCTGGAAGGGGTTAAAATGGTAAAAAAAAAAGAAAAAAAGGGCTAAAAAGTTGAAAAGTTAAAGAGCAACTAAATCCCCAAACCACTTTTTTCTGCTGAAAACCAATGTATTTGGGTATGAAGTAGTGTTGCTGAGTGATTTTGGTCCAACTCTTGACATTTTGTAGTAAAAATGTAAGTGTGACTGCCCTCTATGGGTTGAAATCGGTTATTACAATGGAATTTTCCTATTGGCTGAGATGGAGGCAGATGACGTTTTGGAGGCAGCTTTCGTCACGGTCCACCACGGCTAGCTCCGCCCCCTCCTATAAAAACTAAAAAAAAAAAAAAAAAAACTTTTTTCTGCACGTGTGAGTGTGGTGACAGTTAGGGGGGAGGGGGGAGGGGGGAATCGGAGAGTACTCCTGGAGCCCCGCCCATAATCAAGGCATTTTTTGAATTTCCAGCTTAGAGCATGTCATCCAAAACTGAGGGGTTTAGTTGCTCTTTAAAGGCTGAAAGAGTTTAAAAGGGTGAAAAAAGCATAAAAAGGATGGAAAAGGATGAAAAGCTGTAGAGTGAGAGGGCTGAAGAAGCTAAAACAGGTGAAAAAAGGATGAAAATGTACAAAAGTTAAGGGTGAAAGAGCTTAAAATGGCTGCACATACGCTGGAGCAGGAGGAACCCCAAGCAAGAGCACATCTGATCTAAATCAGGTGTGCTCTTGCTTGGTTGGAATAAAAACCTGCAGCCACAGTGGCCCTTTCCTGGATCAGTTTGACACCACTGGTCTGTGTAAAGTAAAATATGTGGGATCCAAATCCAGCTAAAGCAGTGGTTCTCAACCGGTGGGGCCGGTCAATATCACACTGATGATCGCCATGGCTCCGGTGCAGCAAAAAAATTAAAAGTACGACTTGAAATTCAAACTTTCTGTCGTAAGATATGCAGAGGAAAACTCGGGAGAAGCAGCTGCTAGACGTTTCTCTGTCTGTAGACACAGCGGAGAGGAGAGGTGACGAGATGCGACTCACCATGACTGACAGGCATCAAGGCCACTCAGCATTACCTTACCGACCCGCCCCCAGCTATTTCATTCACAAAAAACAGGGCCTGTGGCAATTCTGGACACCTGTTTTTTTCCCTTGTTCCTGGGGGGGGAGCAACTGCAGTTAACCAGCCTTGGGGGGGCCCAGCTTGCAAAAGGTTGAGAACCCCTGAGCTAAAGAGAATTCTTTCTCAAGTGTTCCAGCTGCTCTCAATCAAGTGATTATGTCACACACTCTAGCTCACGCAATACACACGCATTGTTGAGATACACACGCAGGAGAAGTAACAGAGACAGAGATGAAGGGATCCCATAAGGATGAATGGGGAAGCACCTCCCAAATTCCTGCGATTTTAGAAAAAACTGTAATGGTTATGGCCAAAATATGTATATGCTGAGTGAGAGGAGACATGGCTGAATGCTCTCATGTCGTTTTTATTTCTGTCGAGTGAGAAATGGGGGCACAGGAGCGAGAGACAAATCAGGTACCGTCTGCTCTGGCACAGAAATTTAGGCTCAAAATTAACATTGCGGCTGATGGGGCTATGTTTTGACCTCTTGTCGTTCTTGGGCTGCTAAATCCAAAACCGTAAGTCCTACATCTGAAATGAGACCATCAGCTTAAAGCCGACAAGATTTCCTACATTTCTATGCATATATTGTCTATGTCAAGTAAAAGATTTGGGACCAAAATCAAGCTGAAGAGAGTTTTAGCTCCTATTTTCGAAAGCCGCTCTCCACTCTGGCGATGATGTCACCCACTCTAGCTGACGCAATACACACCCATTATAAAATCAGAAGAGGAGCTAAAAGTTCCTAAAACTAAAACTGCGACATTTTCAAAACCGTACAATATTTTTAAAAACTGAATACAGTGTCAATAGTTTAAGTTTCGCTGACTCGTTTAAAGTTGGAATGGCGTCTCCAGCTCAACGTATGAGGGAGAAGAAGAGGTTGAAATGCGATGAGTTTTGCAGAGGATTTTAATGTTTTCCCATTTGCGTCAATGTTAAAACATTTTTTGAAAAAGCTGAATTTATGAAAAAGCTGAAAGGTTGAAAAGCTGAAAAGCTCAAGGCTGAAAGAGCTTAAAAAGCTGAACATTTTAATAGCTGAACGGTTTAAATAGCTGAAGGTATGCTGAAGTTATAGCAGAATGAAATTTGAAAAATTCCCCATAAGGATGAATGGGCAACATTTTGCATAAAAAGCTTAATATTTCCAAAAGTATAATAAATAGAAAAGCCAAAAGTAATAGCCATCATGTCCTTAAAAAGCTGAACATTTTGATGGTTGAATGGTTTTAATAGCTCAAGATTTGTAGGAGAAGAAAGGTGCCGAAAAGACGTACGGAATCAGGAATAATACATTCCAGAAGAACACTAGAAAAATTGCATTCCCTGCGAAAATACAGTGTGAATGCTGAAGCGAAATCTGCTGGATGTACTGCCGAAAAGCTGAAAAAGCTGAAGGCTGAAATGCCAGAAAAGTTGAAAGGGCTGAAAAGCTGAAAAAGTTGCAAAGTTAAAGGCTGAAAGAGCTTAAAAAGTTGACATGTTGCCAGCTGAACAGTTTATGGAGCTGAACATGAAGCTGAAAAGGCAGAAAAGTTAAAGGCTAAAGGAGTTGAAAAAGTTGAGCATTTTAGTTGCTGAACATGAAGTTGAATGTTTGAAAGAGCTGAAAAGGCAGAAAGGTGAATATCTGAAAAGGCTAAAAGGCTGTAGAGTAAGAGGGCTGGAAGAGGATAAAATATTATTTAAAAAGCTGAAAAGGTGAAAAGCTGTAGAGTAAGAGGGCTGGAAGGGGTAAAATGGTGAAAAAAGGCTAAAAACTTGAAAAGGTGAAGGCTGAAAGAGCTTAAAAGGGTGAAAAAAGGATGAAAAGGATGGAAAAGAATGGAAAGCTATAGAGTGAGAGGGCTGAAAAAGCTAAAACAGGTGAAAAAAGGATAAACATGTAAAAAAGAGGGTTGCAAGAGCTCAATAAGGTGAAATAAAGCTGTAAAGTAAGAGGGCTGGAAGAGGTTAAAATGGTAAAGGGCTAAAAAGTTGAAAGGTTAAAGGCTGAAAGAGTTTAAAAGGGTGAAAAAAGCATGAAAAGGATGGAAAAGGATGAAAACCTGTAGAGTGAGAGGGCTGAAGAAGCTAAAACAGGTGAAAAAAGGATGAAAATGTACAAAAGTTAAGGGTGAAAGAGTTTAAAATGGCTGCACATATGCTGGAGCAGGAGAAACCCCAAGCAAGAGCACATCTGATCTTAATTTATGTGTGCTCTTGCTTGGTTGAATAAAAATCTGCAGCCACAGTGGCCCTTTCCTACATCAGTTTGACACCACTGGTCTGTGTAAAGTAAAATATGTGGGATCCAAATCCAGCTCAAGAGAATTCTTTCTCCAGTGTTCCAGCTGCTCTCAATCAAGTGATTATGTCACTCACTCTAGCTGACCCAATACACACGCATGCTCAAGATACACACGCAGGAGAAATAGCAGAGACACAGATCAAATTGGCCCTCATAAGGATGAATAGGGAAACACCTCCCAAACTCCTGCGATTTTTGAAAAAACTGTAATGGTTATGGTTATTATAATATAGTATATGCTGAGTGAGAGGAGACATGGCTGAACGCTCTCATGTCATTTTCATTTCTGTCGAGTGAGAAATGAGGGCACAGGAGCGACAGACAAATCAGGTACCGTCTGCTCTCGGACAGAAATTTTGCCTCAAAATTAACATTGCGGCTTATGGGGCTATGTTTTGACCTCTTGTCATTCTTGGGCTGCTAAATCCAAAACCGTAAGTCCTACATCTGAAAAAGCTGAAAGGTTGAAAAGCTGAAAAGCTCAAGGCTGAAAGAGCTTAAAAAACTGAACATTTTGATAGCTGAACGGTTGCAATAGCTGAAGGTATGCTGAAGTTATAGCAGAATGAAATTTGAAAAATTCCCCATAAGGATGAATGGGCAAAATTTTGCATAAAAAGCTTAATATTTCCAAAAGTATAAAAGGTAGAAATAAGAAAAATACACGCCATCATGTCCTAAAAAAGCTGAACATTTTGATGGTTGAATGGTTTCAAGAGCTCCAAATCTGTGGGAGGAGATAGGTGCCAAAAAACGTACGGAAGAATAATAATAAATTCCAGAAGAGCACTAGAAAAATGTGTATTTCCTACGAAAATACAGTGTGAATGCTGAAGTCTGAAGCGTAATCTGCTGAATGTACTTCCAAAAAGCTGAAAAAGTCGAGAAGATGAAAGGTGGAAAGGTCAAGGCCGAAAGAGCTTAAAAAGTTGAACATGTTGATAGCTGAACAGTTTCTGTAGCTGAACATGAAGCTGAATGTATAAAGAAGCTCAAAAGGCAGAAAGATGAATATTTTTAAAAGAT
>CAEMYA010001243.1:1633660-1645641 GCA_903131615.1 Diplodus sargus
AAAAGGCCGAAAAGTTGCAGAGTATGGGGGCTGAAACAGATTAAAAAGGTGAAAAAAGACTGAAAAGGAGGACAGTTAAAGGCAGAAAGAGCTTAAAGAGGTGAAAAAAGGCTTAAAGGGGGAAAGTTAAAGGCAGGAACAGTTTGAAATGGCTGCAGACATGCTGTATCAGGACCAGAGACAGAGACGAAAATGTCCCCCATAAGAAATGAATGAGAAAACGCCTCCCAAACTCCTGCGATTTCTGAAAAAACTGTGAGGGTTATCGTCAAAATAATTGTATGGTGAGTGACAGGAGGAGTTGCTGAACGCGGTCATGTCGTTTTTATTTCTGAAGAGTGCAAACTGAGGGCGGGAGAGCGATAGACAAATCAGGTACCGACTGCTAATTTCCAGAAAATTCGGCTCAAAATTAACATTGCGGCTTATGGGACAAGATTGAGAGTTGCTGTCGGTCTCGGGCTTCTAGATCCAAAACCGTAAGTCCCACATCTGAAATGAGACCATCAGCTGAAAGCCCACAAGATTTCCTACAATTCTATGTGTGTATTGTCCATGTTGAGGAAAAGGTTTGGAGTCGAAATCAAGCCGAAGAGAGTTTTTTTTCCAATGTAAATTGGGAAGAGGATTTTTGAAACTGCACCCTTTTTTTAAACTCGCTCTTATTTCCACATTTCTGAAGCTAGGACCACGAAACTTCATGAGTGTCTTCTTTAAGGCCTTTCTGGCTCGATCGCAATTTTTTTTTGCCGATTTCATGTATGATTTTGACTTAATAGCACTAGTTTGACGTTCTACATTTGAGGCAGAAATCAGTCTCAAATCAGCCTGGGACGGCCGTTGCTATGGGCGTTCACCAACCGTCACCTAGCAACCGAGATCAGCTGGGCCCACAGAGAGAGTGACAGACAGACAGACACACATGCACACACACACACTCACATGCACACAAACACACGCAGACACACACACACACACACACAGACAGAGAATATTCATGTTTTCGCGACGTAAGTCGTCAAAACCTTCATAAGCTTTCCCATGAGGAATGAATGGGACGAGGTCAAAAAAGTCACAGACACAGAGAGACACACACACACACACACACACACACACACTCACACACTCACATGCACACAAACACACACACAAAGTAAATGAGACGAGGTGAAAAGATCGAAAGAAAGATTTCAAACATCGACATCTTTGGCATACTATGACAGTGATATTTTCCAAGGTTGTAGCCACACTTGTCTTCTTTCTGCCAATGTGTCTACTTTATCGGTAGGATTTACGGTTTTTGAATTATCTGTCTCTAACCGACAAGAGTAGCTCTCAACAGTCCTATTCACTCCAATGTAAATCGGGAAGAGGATTTTCGAAACTGCACCCTTTTTTAACTCGCTCTTATTTCCACATTTCTGAAGCTAGGAAGGCCTTTCTGGCTTGATCGCAAATTTTTTTTGCCGATTTCATGTATGATTTTGACTAAATAGCACTAGTTTGACGTCCTAGATTTGAGGCAGAAATCAGTCTCAAATCAGCCTGGGACGGCCGTTGCTACGGGCCCTCACCAACCGTCACCTCGCAACCGAGATCAGCTGGGCCCACAGAGAGAGTGACAGACAAACAGACACACATGCACACACACACACACACAGTCACACGCAGACACACACACACACACAGACAGACAGAGAACACTCATGTTTCCGCGACGTAAGTCACGAAAACCTTCATAAACTTTCCCATGAGGAATGAATGGGATGAGGTCAAAAAAGTTGCATACACACACACACACATTATTAATCAGTCTTCTAGAACATTCATGTTTTCGCGACGTTACCTGCGTAACTTTCCCATGAGGAATGAATGGGACTAGGTCAAAAAATCGCAGACACAGGGAGACACACACACACACACCCTCACATGCACACAAAAACACACACACACACAAAGTGAATGAGACCAGGTGAAAAGATCGAAAGAAAGATTACAAACATCGACATGTCTAGGTCAAAGTCCAAGTTTTGTTCGTCACGGGGCAAAGCGCACAGCCCACTCTCGCAATTCCCCGGCGGGGAATTGTCTAGTTTATTTTATTGTATTAGTGTGAAAGGTAGAAACAGTCACTTTTCAGGACTAAGTGATAATCAGTGTTTGTTTCACCCTCATCGAATTGCAGCCTAAATCCTGAATCCTGTCCATAATACTGATTTTTTTTTTCTACTGTATGTTGTATGAAGCTGTTGGCACCGTGCACTTGAGGGAGATCGACCATTGCTTACCTCTAATTAGCCTTGACAAGACTGGTGTTTGAGTCATTGGGTCCAGACTTGGCTGAAGAGAGGTGGGACAGAGTCTCATACAGACATGGTACAATGTTAAGGAAACTGGAACTTTGGGCAGGTGTTGTCATCATTCCTGCCTGAAAATTCACCAGCAGTCTTCAATCAGGTGTTTACTGTGGACTGTCATGAATCTCTCTGCAACCAGACAAAGAAAGAAAACAAAGAAAAAATTGTTAATGATAAACTTACACTGTTGCAAAGTGCTTCCCCCAACAACAACAACAACAAAAAAACAAAACATTAATTAAAGAAGTTGGAACAGAAAAAAAATTAAATGGTGAATAAAGAGTAGGTTCAGAAAATCTCATAAAAAGGCCAACCTACAATTATGATTACAGGAGGCGCTTAAAACAGTTAAAGGGATATTCCGATGTTAATTTAATCCATGGTTTAACACGCCGTGAAACTGTGTTAGACTCCCTCTCGAGAGATCAAGTTAGCAGACCGCTAATTTACGGAGTTTTATAAACCTCAGAAACGACCGCACGCCAGCAATACATTGCAGTAAATGGATCTAAATATAAACCGCCACCAAAAAGCCATAAATAATGCTCAGAACAGCACCAAACTTCAGTAACAGTACAAATAGGGTCTCAGCACATAGTCTGGGGCATCTAGCCTCCGCTAGCTTAGCTAGGGAAGCTATTGGGATGCTAAAAACAGAGTTGACCTCTCCCCCATCAGCTTCCGGGTCGGCGAAGTCCCGACGTGATGATTACCGAGTGCGATTAGAAATGCCCAATTCTGTTCTTTTCCCTGTCCGCTCTCGATAATAGCAATAATATATTGCTTTTCCATGGAGTCATAATCATACATTTTCATCCATGCACCGCAAAACTCTACTGCACTCGGTAATCATCGCGTTGTGACTTCTCCATGCGATCATAATCAACAACTATACATAGTGATTTGTTCTAAAGGAGGAAATAAAAAAAATATTTCTTTACCTCTGAAAGAACTCAAGTGTGGAGCCCAGATCCACGGGATAGTGAATAGCTTCCAAGCATGAGGCAGACGGCAGCGATGAAGGTGGGGATGTGGTCATTCACGACCTTGCAGTCTACGGCAAGCATGAACCGCCTTGAAGCATAGCAAGAGGTTCCTGTAAAAGCAGAAAAGAATTAACAGCACATTAGTCATTACCATTCAAAAGTGTTGCATGATATACAGAAATTAAGATACTTCAGATTCAATTGTTTCAGATTCAATTCATTGTTCGGTACCTCAACATCCTTTACCAAACTGACAAAGGAAAATGCATGACATTGCACTGTTTTCATACATCATCTTGTGCTAACTCTGCTAACAACTTACTTCCAGCTCACTTGTTTTTTGCCACCTTGTGGCCTGTATGAGTCACTGTTCACAACATTTTAACTAGAAAACATTTTAACTAGAAAATCCCCCCCCCACGGGAAATTTTGAGAGTGAGACAGTTTGCCGACTTCCTTTTGAATTCAACACATGTCACCAAGAGGCTTTTTTGTAGGTCTTTATGAGTTAGATATGTGGATTAAATTTCATAAATGTAGGTCAAATGTAAGGCGGAGGCTGCTTGTTTGAAATCTAATCAATCCTGTGAAATTTGGAACTGATTGGGCAATTTATGTTTGAGTTATGACCACTTAGGTGGAGTTTATTAGTATGGCATGTGTGAAAGAGCCAAAATGGCTGCTTCGCACTAGGCCCCTCTAGCATTACATAGAGGGGCCAAGTGGTCTGTGCGGGGCACTGTCTCACTAAATACCAAAAATAAATAAATTACTCTTTTGTAAATATTTTACTCTTTTTAACCTTTTTAACTAAAAAAGTAATTACTTACTGCATGAATTACCTATTATATGAATTATTGTGTCAATAAAATAAAGACAGAACAGTAGGAGAAACACAAAGCTTTCCATTAGTGAGAGGTGTCACTCAGGTTTATATTTATTGGCCAAACTAAATTGAGTATCAAACTGTGTAAACAGTAATTGAATGAATTTTTGACCAATAAAACTTGTCTAACTGTGCACCTGTGCTACTACATTTCCTTTGTGCTGCTGAAATCTTGAGCTTGCTAGCACCAATGCTACCACCTAATAAAGTGATCATACAGCCCTGTGTAATAACATTGAAGTGAAAATGGCATGCTGGTGCACTTAAATAAACAACGTGGTTCATTTCTATGGAGTTTGCAATGAAGCACATAACCCCTCAAAGTCTTAACCGACTTGCTACAGAAGTTACAGCCAAACATTTTTCTAGCATTAGCAACGTTAGCTGTAGCTAGCGACTTCTCAGAGCCCTTAAGTGACTCTTCTATTCTGCAAAAAGCAGATAGCGACACGTCCAGCAACTTTTAAGATATAGCTACCTGAACTCCTCTGCTTGAAAGTCAACGAATAAGAGCTAATGTGGCTCTGTGGCTAGCTAACGTTAATTGGACAGTCTGAATGAGCTGTGAATGTGCTTACCTGAAGAAGAGACTCTGCTCCTGTGGGCACGAAGAAATGGCGCTGAAATTTCTAGCTTCTGTTAACTCCGCGGTCCTCTCTCTCTCTCTCTCTCTCTCTATCTGTTGGTCTGTCTGTCTTATGTCTGCTCCAGTGGGCGCGAAGAAATGGCGGTGAACCTAAATTCAAAATTTCTAGCTTCCGTTAACTCCGCCGTCATCATACTGTCTGTCTGTCTGTCTCTCTCTCTCTCTCTCTCTTTGTGTCTGCCTCTCTCTCTCTCTCTATCTCTTTCTCTCTCTCTCTGTCCGTCTGTCTGTCTCTCTCTCTCCTCAATTCAATAAAGCTTTATTGACAGGAAACAAACACAACAACGTTTTCATTGTCATGTTTTACATATAATAAAAAATGTACATGTAAAGGAATAAAATAAAAATAGAAATTGTGTTTTCACTGTACAAAAGAAAGATGTATAAAAAATATTATTATTTTATGGAAGCCCATTTCCACCACTTGACAAAAATTATGAGATACTTTGACTTAGTATCACATAAGTATGACACAGTATCTCATAATTTTTTTCATCAAGTGGCGGGAATGGGCTTCCATATTATTTAAAAAGGATGCGTTAACAATGTTGCAATAAAACTCTATATGATATATGATAAACTTTAATGATTGTTGTAGGCCTGTGTTTTCCTGTGGGACAATAAAGTTAATCTTATCTTAATTCACTGTGTTTTGACAATAATACAACATGTATAGTTTTCTATTGCATTAAGTGCTTTGCATCGGCCCGATCAATGCCCCTTAACTGTGACATAATAAGCACATACCACGGCCTGTCCTGATGTATTGCTTAAATAAACCATACTTTTTGACATTCTACTTTCTATAGAAATGACAGTATGATTTAATGGTTGTGTACTGTAAATTTAAACGTAAACACCAGCAAAATCTGTAATTCAGACAGAATGATACCGTAAATTTTAGAGTAATTACACGCTTGTGACATTACGGTATTTTACCGTAAATTTGGTAAACTTTTTATAACATTCACAGTATAATTCCGTATTTTCTACTTAGTAAGACTGTAAAATTAAAAGTTATTTACTGTTTCTTGATTTACAGTAATTCAATGTATTTACTACAGTGATATACTATTTTTGATTTTACAGTATTTTACTGTTGCTATTTGACAGTTTTTTACCGTAATTTCTACGGTCATTTTTGTGTGTCCACCCTGATTCGTGTGAGTTTTGGTTTGCTTTTACATTTAAAGGACAACGATACACTTTCACTAGACTGGCACAGGGATTTTGTGAGAGTCCTACTATATTCTCTAAGCAGATGTCTGCTAAGTTTGAACCTCAGCAGAAAAGTCAGTTGTTGTTATATGTTGATGATATTTTAGTTGCATCAGAAACTGAAGAAGCTTGTAAAGCAGATACCATTGCATTACTCAAGTTCCTTTATGAACAAGGACATAAGGTCAGCAAAAAGAAATGTCAGTTGTGGGAAACTAAAGTCAAATATCTAGGCCACAACATCTCTCATGAGGGGAAACATATTGATCAAGTTAGGAAAACGGCTATACTTCAAGCACCAAAACCCGTAACGAAGCGACACATGATGTCTTTTCTAGGAATGACTCATTTTTGTAGGACATGGATTCCTAACTATGCAGAGGTTGCAGCTCCCCTCATGTCTATGATGGACGACACACCATTAGCAGCTAATGATAAGCTGCTATGGACAGATTTTGGTGAAAAAGCCTTTGTTGAGCTGAAACAGCTTCTCGTAGGAGCAAGTGTACTTGCATTGCCGAACTATGATAAGCCATTTAAACAAACTGTTGATTGCAGACAAGGGTTCATAACATCTGTGCTAACAAAGCAGCATGGGTCAAAAGCAAGGCCTGTAGCGTTCTACTCAACACAGCTAAATGCGGTAACACGTGCCTTGCCTGCATGTGTACAGGCAGTAGTAGCCGCATCAGTAGCTGTGCAGGCATCTGCAGGAATTGTCTTGTATCATAAACTCATGTTATTGGTACCTCACGCAGTTTCAGTACTGTTACTGCAGCAAGAGATATCTTTTCTGTCACCTGCCTGACATTTATCATGCATGACGATTCTTTTGACACAACCACATGTGACTATTGAGCGATGCACTACACTGAATGCTGCCACCCTCTTACTGACACCTGCTGATGGGATATCACATGACTGTTGAGTTGAAAGCACTGCTAATATGCTGCCTAGACCTGACATTATGGACGAACCACTTAAACACAGCGATATCACTATGTTCGTCGATGGCTTGTGCAAAAAGAATCCAGGCGGGTCAACCACAGTGACCTTTTGATGGGGCTATTACTTGCGATACAACTTCCCTCCAAACTTGCAATTTGTAAATGTGCGGCGCACACAGGCAGAACTGATGATATATCTAGAGGTAATCACAAGGCCGACCTCGCAGTGAAAGCCGCAGCTACTTCCACATACTCCTTCGAGACGACTGACACATTAGTTGCAGAAAAGGAAGTAGATGTTTCCATCCTCCGCGATATGCAAAACCATGCCCCTGATTCTGAGAAAGTCACTTGGTCGAAAATAGGCATTCACATCAAAAACGATTTGATGATGTGACCACAGGGGAAGTTGTTCTTGCCCCTATTGCTTTTTGGATGGGCAGCAATATTGAGCCATGGGCCAAACCATGTCTCAACAGGAGGGATGGTACAAATAATAGATAGAGTGTATAATGGACCAGGTTATACAAATTACTCTAAAAAAAATTGTTTAGCATGTCAAATCTGTTAAAATAGCAGAAAGACAGACGTGGATTCACAACACACACTGTAAGAAACAGCATCCACTCCCCGAGTAGAGCAGAAGTATCAGTCCAGGTCACCGGTGCTAAGCCATAACAGTCTGGCTGCAAAGGGAGGTAGATCATATAGAGATCTATTTGTCTCAAACCAGTGAAAAAAAACAACATATCGCTAGCACCACTTAGACATGAGACTGATAGGACTTGCCTCGGCAGTGTTGCTATTCTGCGAAGTGTGTTAAAGCAGGAAGCTGCTCCAAATCCAGCACTGTGCAAGCAGTGTTGACAAGCGGAGTTTCCAGTTCGATTGGCTTGATGCTACTGCTTATGATGGAACCTGCATGACCATACACACACCCAACTACTACACGACCGCCCCCAAATATTTATGTACCCCTCCCAGTCCCAGGCCCATGGGGGCCCGGGCCGGGGGCAGGACTTGAGGAAGCCAGGCCTCTAACACGGCTCAGGGAAGCTGGGGGAGGCGAGCCATCCCATGACTAATGTCCAGAAGAGCACAGAGTATGGGTGCAGTCTGTTGAATTTTAAATATAAGGTAGATTCATACAGGGGTTATATAGGTTGCCAAAGTCAGGTTGAGTCATGGTTGCTAACAACTTTACAGGACCGACTGACTTTAGTGATGTAGTAGGTGTAAAATGATGAAATAAAATGTTGTGCTGCATGACTGGCTTTATTTTCACTCTCACATTTAACTTTATGACGCGCAAATTTACAAGTTGATCGCCGATATTGTCTCCAACTGTAGTTTTGGGTAAAACTCGTCACCAGCCGTCCTTGTCAACCGCCCAGCAGTAACTTCTACATTCAGTGACGTTTGCACTGCGCGCCTTTTATTTTTGACTCTTCCCATCACCATTGCAACCTCTGAGCGCTCATTCTCCCAGTTAAAACTCATTAAAAACCACGTGAGGAGCACAGTGGGACAGGAGAGACTGGGTGGACTTGCCATGTTGTCCATAGATAATGAGAGAGCAAAGAAAATGGAAATACAGAGCATCGTCTACGAGTTCGCGGAGCGCAAGGTTCGTCGTATACCCTTCAAATAGTGGTGAGTAGGCCTATAGTAGGCTGTTGTTTTATTATTAGTGTTCATGTAGCCTACACTGTAAACCCGAATAAGTTCAGAAAACTCAATTTTTTTGTCGTAGCTGATTACATAAGAACTTTTAAGTTATGCTGATACATTTTTTGAGTTATACTGTACTTAAAAAATATGTGCTCAGTTGACTTAATCTATATTCTAAGTTCAATATAATTTTTAAAAATTTCCTTAACTTAATATTTATTTCTTCTTCATACTTAAATGATTTGATTGAATCATACTTAAACTAAATTACATGGACTTGGAAAAATTAACTGAACACAATGTATTATATCAATAGTATCTCAAAATATTACACCTTAATGAACTTAAAATATTTACCACTTGCCAACTTAAAATGTACAAGACGCCCTGTTTTGTAAGTTTGTAATGCTGAAAACCAAAACAGCTGCTATTGACCAGGGGTCCAGCTGCTCGCCACTCAAGTCGTTCTATGATGGCTCATGGAACATAGAGGTTCTGCCCCCCAGAGACATGCCAAAAGAAGTAACTGTGCAAATTCAGCTGTGCAGATATAGTTGTCTACATGTCACTGTAGAACTGGAACATGTATGTATGATTGCAAGAGAAACATCATCCATGCAATAAAAGGTTATTGACTAGAGTGTTCCTGTCAGAATTCCAATAATTTATTAGGGTATAAAACAGCACCTTAAAACCTACCTTTAAAAAGGGCATTAACAACTGTTACATTTTCTTTTTTTTCTTTTCAGAACAATAGATCAGGCTTAGTAAAACTGTGAAATGTCGAATAACATTCTAGTGCAACACCTGGAGTCAAACATTTTTTTTTACAAATATATATTTTAAGAAGCTATTTTGAATCATTCGGGATGAACAAACTTTCCCTTCTCCGCACTGTATTTTCTCATAATAAAAAAAAAAAAATCTTTTAAAAGTAGCAGCATAGACATCTAAATTTGTGCAAATGATGAAAATGAAAAACATACCAAATAAAACAGAATAAAATACAATAAATAAAAGAAAATATAATATAAATAAATAACTGAATTGCCATTAACAATGAGGGCATACTGTTAAATGAGGTAAGGGGGCAGTACAACAAAATAAACAAAAAATGCACCTCTCATTTTAAACTCATAAAAAGCCCACTGGGCATACGCAAAAGTGCTTTCAACATTTTAACAGACATGTCTATAATATCAGACAGAATTCAGTGTCATCCTCCCGGAGATACACTGGAAGTGCACAAAGAGCCAGAGTGCGTTGCATGTTGATGTCACGTTCTTCCTAGATTGAGAAAAGAGAAAAAAAATCATTATAGAAATATTTTGTCAGCATACCCAGTCCGTGTCACTGGTATAACAATGTAATGCTTCAGTTATGTTAAAAATAGTAATCTAATTATGATTCTGCAGGATGATTGACTACTATCAAGGCATCTGTAATCTGTAATGACAACACATTATAAGATCAGCACTGTCCCCATGGAAAAGTCAAACATAAACTTACCTCCAAGTCATTAATTCTCAGCATCTCTCGCAGTGCCTCTGCTCCCTTTCCAGTCCTTGAGGACTTCTGTCGATACAGTGCAACTAGTTTTGGTGTGTATCGGTCAAGTTCACAGTAAAACTGGTTGCATAGATTCACGTTTGTATTTCCATGGAACTCTGCAAACACCTGTACACATATACATATTTAGGTGTAAAAACAATGTGGAGTTGTCAGATATTTTCTACATGAAATGTTAAATATCAATTACTTTTATTAACTATTACTAATTGAAACATACTATATATTTACCTGTGACTGCATTTGCAAGGCCGGCCAATTCTCCAGGAATTCCCACACCCGTGGACTTCCTTGAACAATGTGTTGGCGGCGAAGGGCAAAGGTTGTGTGTGCATGAGCTTTTCTATCAGTATCTGGTCTCTCTCAGTCTTTTCAGTCTCTTGTGTGATTTGTACTCTCATTTCCTCCAAGGTTGTCTCATTCTCTCCCCTGGTGAAGTTGGGCAGGTAATTCACCTCGGCTCTTCTGGCTCTTTTGATGTTGGAATGAGGATGATCATTTTCAGGGTTGGTTCGGCTCCTCTTGCCTGCATTGATGGAGACCACTGCACAACCAGATCTGGCCAACTTAGTGCGAAAATTCCCCATCTTGAACTTCAAGGCCACCTCCCATCCATACCATCCATTCTTACTCCCATGTTCTCTGAGGCATGGATGAGCTGCTATTAGAGCTTCAGCAGCCATACCCACTTCCTTGTCATGTGGATATGGCTTGAAGTTGTACATTGTTTCAGCCATGTTTTCCAGGATATTGTGTTTTTGGGCTCTTGTTAATTTCAGTGTCTTCCCAGAACTTTCAAAGGCAGCATTTGCCTGTGCACATACATGCTCAGCTTCATAAGAAAAAGGTGGCACAGGGAAACAATCTGGCCAATTTTTCTGACGCTGTCTTAAAGGTACATGTGGGTGTATGTCTTTGTTGGAGCTTCCAGTGGAGGATACATCACTTTCAGATATCACCACTTTCAGTGTTCCTTTTTCAGGGAGCTCCTGAATATCCATAAGAACCTGACTCTCTACCTCAACAGGGTCAAAGGTGTCTGTGCTCTCACACTGAGCAGGTCCCTCCTCAACATTTTCACCAGCAGGTGTGTCTGGTGTGTTAGGTTCAACACTAATGAACACCATGAAATCAGACACGGACTCAGAGTATTTTGTCTTTCTGGGCAGAGGGAAAGTACGGATGTCAGCTCTGTGAGTCTGACCAGCAGTCTTCCAAAGATACCTTCCCCTTGCACATCCTTTTATTCAAAGCAGTGGCCGTGATCGTAATATGTCGTAATATGATTGGTTAACACAGAATACAGATAACAACATTGTTGTCGTGCGGATAAGCAGATATATGTGTCTTGTGGTTAGCCTCGACCTTCTGCAACATTCCACAGACTTTAAGCAAAGCAGGGTAATGAATTGTATATTGTATATTCTTCTCTGAACATACAATGTTCATATCAAAATCTGAACTGCCTGCATGGTTTCGGCTTTTGTGTGCATTGAAGGACGAGTGCGCATTTGTACTGTAACTGCAATTACTGTATGGGTGTAACATAGTTAGGAGTGTGAGTAAATCCAGCTTAATGGGGGATAAGCGCCCCCTGCTGTCTCTTTTGTGTGTGGCTGAAAAGTGTATGAGCAGAGGAATTGTGGGAAATCCTCAGTAGAAATGAGGATTCAACCGAGAGAGATGTGCCCATGAAAAAGG
>CAEMYA010001243.1:1645656-1663299 GCA_903131615.1 Diplodus sargus
CCTCTTTTCTCTGTCATACAATCAGAACTGAAGGATAAACCAAGAAGCAATAAACTGGCTGTTACCACTACATCAGCTTCAAGTGATTATTGCCTAACTGAGAGGACATCAACTATAAGGGTTACATTGGTGCCGTGACTCGTCCATGACCACGCCGGACTGGGTGGATGTCTTCTCATCGCTTCACCGCCTTGGAGCTGTATCATTTTCTTCAGTGTGTTTGACTTTTTGATGTAGATCGCAGCTATTTTCTCCGTGGGCTGTTATTTTCTTTGAGTGTTCTTTAACTTGTACCAAGTATGAGTTTCAGTAAGTCTGATACTTTTGATGTGTTCCCCCTCGGTTTTGGTAGAGGTAGAGCGTTTCACAGTACACCAGCTCCATTTTCTTTGAGTAACCATGGGGCGGGAGATAAGTCTGGTTATGATGATGATTCTGTGCATAGTCCTTTCAAACGTGGGAGTGTAGTGACACCTCAGGCTCAGCCCTTAGATGATTTAAATCCACCACAATGCACTGATACATCTGTTCCATGCCCTCCTCTTGATGATGGTAGACTAACTGGCCATATGTGCACCATTGCACAGCAGATTGGGCAACAAGTAGCCGATAGCATTATGTCACATCTCGCCACATCTAGCCCCACATCTGCAATGCACACAGACAATGTCAAGACATCTGATAATAAGGACTTCACCCCTGGCCGCACACTGGATCTCTCCCAAGTCCAGCTGGTCACTCAGCGAAAAGTTAAGGACCCACCTGCATTCCGAGGAGAGAGTTCGGATGTGTTGACTGTTGATGAATGGGAGGAATTGATGAGGACCTACATTCGGAAAAGTGGTGTGCAGCTGAGGAATCAAGCGGAGGAAATCCTCATCCACCTAAGAGGCAGAGCAAAGGATGTTGTACGGTTTGGAATAAGAAATGGTGAGATTGATGTACAGCACAACCCACAAGCAATTTATGGACTCTTGCGCAAACACTTCAGCTCTACCTATTGCTCCACTGTGCCTCTAGCTGACTTTTATTCCACAGCACCAAAAGACCTAGAAGACCCGTATGAGTATTGGCTCAGACTGAACAGAGCTGCTGATGTTGTTGCCAGCTGCCTTAGAGAGCAGGGTAAAGTTTTTAACAATCCCAGTGTTGAAGTCACACGTATGTTCATCAGACACTGCCCAAGTAGAGACCTGGCTCTTACCTTTCGCTCCAAGACAATTGATAAATGGTCAGCTCGTGAAGTGCAGGAAGTGTTAGATGAATATCATCTTGAGAAGTGTGCCAAGTCTTCTAAGGGAGAGAGTAACAGAATCAACATTAATGCAGCTGAGATCAGTCCTACTGCTGCTCCTGTTTCTGACACTCCAGAGCTAAAAAGGAATGCGAGTCAAGACAATGCCACTCTTGAAAGACTGATTAGCATGCTAGAAAAAGTGCTGCTCCAGAGCCAGGCCCGAGCCAGTAGAAACCCAAACAACAACAACAGGGCTCCTAGAATTGAGGGTTTGACTGACACACCATGTTCTGTATGTAAAGACAGCTCTCACACAGCCCTTACACACTGCCGAGAGAACAGACTGTGTTTCCTGTGTCACTCACCTGGCCACTCAAGACGCACCTGCCCAGAGGGGAGATGCCCGCCTCTTCGTGGTCAGCAGGGAAACTGAATGATCTGCGTACAGGGGAGGACAGCGCAGATCATGTGAGTGAACCTCCCATCTCGGCCTTGACAGAAGATGATTATGAAACTTTGTGTCACACCTACAGTAGCTCGTTGCCATCAAACAAAACGCTGATTGTGCAAAACCTGCAAAGACTCCCAGAGACAAATGAACTGTTCTATACGGATGTGTCTACTGAGGGTGGCGAAGTCCTCAGAGCTTTGGTGGATAGTGGATCTATGGCATGCACTGTAAGTGAGACAGCTGATTCTAAACTTTCCCAGTCTGTTCCAAACATTGAAAAACGATCTGCTGAATATTTTGTCATTGTTAGTTGTGGCGGTCACCCGGTCACACCTTCTGCCATATATGACCTGACTGTATCTGTTTATGGCTATAAGGTGATCATCCCTGTTTTAGTTGTGCCAGGCCAAGCTGATGATATGATTCTGGGCAACAACGCTATCAAGTGGCTGATCTCACAAGTGAAAGACACGGCTAAAGTCAAAACTGTCACATCTTCAGCCAGCAATGCTCAGGACGATCTGCCTCAATTGTTGTCTTTGCTGTCTTCCTCGAATGATAGGGAGGTTGGGGCAGTGTCACACAGAATCGGGACAGCTAAACTCAAGAGATGTGTGAATCTACAGCCCATGTCTGAGCATTTAGTGTGGGCTAAGCTGTCTGCACCTGATGTCTCTGCAGTGGGCAGCACAGTCATCATTGAACCCACTCAGTCCAAATGCAGACCTGCACAAATTCTAGTGGGGAGAGTTGTCACTCCCTTATGGGGTGATGGCTGGGTTCCAGTCAAAATAGTGAATCCCACTGAAAAAATACTCACCTTGAAAAGAAATGCTAAAGTTGCAGATATGTCCACCTGTTCTTCTGTGCAGGACTTACCTGAACCTGTCGGCATCCAATCCAGCGTGCAGTACACACAGAGCTCATCACCTGTGCCTCGGTCAGAGGAAGAGATATCACGTGTCTTGACCGACATGGGCCTTCAGGATCTGGATCTCTCATCTTGTGAAGTCTCCCCTGAGTGGAAAGATAAACTATTGGAGATCGTTGTGCAGTTTGAATCAATTTTTTCGAAGCACAAAATGGACTGTGGTGAGGCGCCAGATTTTGTCCACAGAATCCGCCTAGTGGATGACAAACCTTTCAGGCTTCCATACAGGCGAGTCCCACCATGCCATTATGATGAACTCAGGACTGCTCTAAATGAAATGGAGGAATTGGGGATAATCAGGAAGTCCCAGAGTGAATATTCTTCTCCCCTTGTCCTGGTTGTCAAGCCGAATGGTGACCTCCGCATCTGTAATGATTTCAGGTGGTTAAACGCAAGAACAGTGAAAGATGCGCATCCATTACCTCACCAGACAGACGTTCTCGCTGCACTCGGTGGTAATGTGTTTTTTTCCACAATGGACTTGACCTCTGGGTTTTACAATGTTAGACTTCATGAGAATGACAAAAAATACACAGCATTCTCTTCCCCATTCGGTCTCCATGAATATAACAGGATGCCTCAAGGCCTGACTAACAGCCCTGCCACATTCATGCGAATGATGATGTCAATTTTTGGGGATGAGAACTTCACAAGTCTATTATGTTACCTGGATGATCTTATGGTTTTTGCTCCGTCTGAATGTGCTGCTCTTCAGCGTTTGCAGATGGTTTTCTCACGCCTCGCGGCGAACAACTTGAAGCTCTCACCTAAAAAGTGCTACTTTCTCCGCCGATCTGTAAAGTTTTTGGGACACATCATTTGTGAGGATGGTGTCAAGACTGACCCAAGTAAAGTACAGGCTATCAGCAATGTCCAGGAATCTGACCTGATGGAGTCTGACGGAAAGACGCCGTGCGCAAAGAAGATCAGATCATTCTTAGGGATGGTTCTCTACTATCATCATTTCATTGAGGGATGCTCTGCTAAGGCAAGGCCACTGTTCAACCTGGTTGCAGAACCCGCTGCTACACAAAAGAGAGGTAGAGGCCATAAGCCTAAATTTAAAAAAGGTCATGTGAAACTGTCTCAAGCTGACTGGACTGATGAGTGTAGGGGTTCATTTGAAACTTTGAAACATGAGCTATTACACAGTGTCACATTAGCTCATCCGGATTATAATGCTCCGTTCATCCTCGCAGTCGATGCCTCCTTTGATGGCCTAGGAGCTGTCCTCTCACAGTTGCCTCCTGATGGAAGTCTTGCCAGGCCAGTGGCATTTGCGAGCAAAACACTCTCCCACGCCCAACTGAACTATCCAGCGCATCGACTAGAGTTTCTTGCTCTTAAATGGGCTGTTTGTGACAAATTTAGCCACTGGTTGAAAGGACGGCACTTCACAGTTTGGACCGATAATAACCCTCTAACATACATCTTGACTAAGCCCAGGTTAGATGCATGCGAACAGAGGTGGGTTTCAAAACTTGCAGCGTTCAGTTTTGATCTGAACTATGTCCCTGGCACAAAGAATGTGGTTGCTGACGCGCTAAGCAGAGAGCAATTTGTCCAGTCATGCATGAGCCACCGTCTTGTGAGCGAGCCTTATGCTTTGCTATTAAACCAAGTCAGTGGGATGGTGGATAGGACAGTACAAGATGCATTTAGATTCACTAACAACTGTCAGGTCATCACTGATCAGCCCGGTGAGGAAGCTGTTGTAGTTTCACCTCCCCCTTCGGGGTCCCTGCAGTCGCAGGACGTGTCAGCTGTTCTGGAGGCACATGACTCAGGAGTTGTCAGCCGAGTGAGAGGTACGGGTCCGGCTATTCCCCAACTTTTCAGCGTCGACCAGACTGCTTCTACACCGAGGAGTGAGCTGATAAATCTACAAGAGCAGGACGCTGTTCTGGGCAGAGTACTCCACTACATCCAGCGTCACCGGAGACCCACTAGATGTGAGCGTACGGAGGAACCTCGTGGTGTGATGAAACTCTTGAGACACTGGCCCAAACTTTCCATCAGAGACGGCGTGTTGTACAAGGTAAAGAAAGACAGACAAATGAACACTACAACCCTCCGGTTTGTTGTTCCAGACTCCTTGAAATCCCAAGTCCTCCATGGCCTACATGATTCAGCAGGTCATCAGGGTCAGGTTCGTACGCTCTCCCTCGCTAGGCAGAGGTTTTTCTGGATAGGGATGGAACGTGACATCATTAACCATGTGAGGAACTGTTTTCGCTGTGTAGTGGGGAAAACCCCTGAGCCCAACGATCGTGCTCCTCTCGAAAGCATACGCACCTCTGGACCAATGGAGCTTGTATGTATTGACTTCTGGACTGCAGAACAGACCGACAAGAAGTGTGTGGATGTTCTTGTTGTCACTGATCATTTTTCCAAACTGTCTCATGCATTCCCATGCAAAAACCAGTCAGCAAAACAAGTTGCCCGTCGTCTCTGGAATGACTTTTTCTGCATTTACGGGTTCCCTAAACGCATCCATTCAGATCAAGGAGCCAATTTCGAGAGTCGGCTCATTAAAGAGCTCCTGGAGATGGCTGGTGTCCAGAAATCGCATACCACCCCGTACCATCCCATGGGGAATGGTGTTGTTGAGCGATACAACAGGACTCTTGGGAATATGATAAGAACCCTGCCCCCACAATCCAAAGCAAGATGGCCCCAAATGCTTCAGATGCTGACATTTTGTTACAATTGCACTGAACATGAAACAACAGGATTTGCCCCCTTTTTCCTGATGTTTGGGAGGATCCCACGGTTGCCTGTTGATGTTTTGTTCCAGCATGCCCTCCCCAGTGACACTGTTGTTGACCATCAGGAGTTTGTTGCCCGTTTGAAATACGACTTATCTGAGGCTGCACGCATTGCCCGGCAGAACAGTCAGGTTGAACAGGGCCGTCAGGCAAAGAACTACAACCGCAGACCCAAAGGCTCACCTCTCACAGTCGGGGACAGAGTCTTGCTTGCAAACCGTGGTGAGAGGGGAAAAAGGAAAATTGCAGACAAATGGGAATCCACAGTGTTTGAAGTGGTGTCTGGCAAGCATGGAATCAATGTGTACCATATCAGAGATCCTGTAACATCAAGAGAAAAAGTTGTTCACAGAAACCTTCTGCTCCCTGTGAGTTTCCTACCTGCAGGAGGTGATGGCTTTGTGGACTCTGATTGCTCATCTGTTGCTGGGAGTGAAGTGTGTGAACCAGTGGTTCCTTCCGATGTTCAGGACAGTGAGACAAAGACCATTAACTGGCTCGTGCACATGGATGATGGGATTGACGAGGTTGTGACGGCCGTCCTGCCTGATTGTTCCCCCGTGGGGGATGTGGAGGTTCAACCCTCTGGTGCAGACGTGACTGTGGCCCCAGATGCTGTGAGTGAAGACCTGGATGCCCCTGCTTCTTTGGAGTGTGCTGACCAGCTGTCTGCTTTTGAGGCCACTGCTGAAAGTGCGTTGTCAATGTCACCTGTACCACCTGAACATGGCCCCTCCCCTGAACACTTGACTGATACACAGCCTCCTACACACACACAAGACCATGTTGTTTGTGTACAGCCGCCTGCGCTTAACACTAGGTCAGGCAGGCTTGTAAAACCTCCAGCTAGACTCATTTGTGAGATGAATGAGCAGATCATAGATGACTCAATTTCAACAGTCGATTCACTGCTTTCGTTTGTAAGAACTGTGTTTTCTGGTTAGTCTGAATGAACCAGAAATATGTTTTTTTGCCTGGCTGTGGCCTAGGATACATACGTTTTCTCTGCTACTGAGCAATGTTTATTATATGAGAGGTGTATACGGCATCATTTATGTCTGGGTCGGTAAGGGGATTGGCCACAACCTTACTTGCTTATTCCCTAGTGGAAAGTTTCTAACTGATTTTGACTGAGTAGTGTTCCTATGGCCACACTGGCAGTAATTTGTGACTTACATAAATGTGTTGGTTTTTTATTTTATTTTTTTTGAGTGTTTTGTTTACTGTACCCCAATTTAGCAGGATTTCTGGGGGGTGTATGTAACATAGTTAGGAGTGTAAGTAAATCCAGCTAAATGGGGGATAAGCGCCCCCTGCTGTCTCTTTTGTGTGTGGCTGAAAAGTGTATGAGCAGAGGAATTGTGGGAAATCCTCAGTAGAAATGAGGATTCAACCGAGAGAGATGTGCCCATGAAAAAGGAGAAAAATGTAACTCACGGTTCCCCTCTTTTCTCTGTCATACAATCAGAACTGAAGGATAAACCAAGAAGCAATAAACTGGCTGTTACCACTACATCAGCTTCAAGTGATTATTGCCTAACTGAGAGGACATCAACTATAAGGGTTACACGGGCATACTACCGCCTCATGATTTCTTAAATGACTCCTTAAATGAGAAAATATCTGCTTGGTGCCACACAAGGGACATGTAAAAAATGCACTTCCTGACTGTGAACCATCAGTCACATTTATTCTGCCTGTATCACTATGAAACCGTGACAAATGAGCTTTAACTGCATTAAATGACTGGAAAGTACAAATGCTGTCACTGTACAAACATGGTAGAGGGCTGACTCTTGAGAAGTGGTTATGGTGCAATTGATAATGCCTAAATAACTTTGCACGTGTGTCCAAGGACACAGAGCACAACTTGCACTTCCAATCCATTTACCTTGAACTGGGGTGGGCAGAGGAGGTCACACAAATCCTGCAGGGAGAGAATAAACAAATGTAATTTATTTCCAAATCATGATGAATGTCATAACCAAATGGTGTTTTTAAATAAACAAATACTCACCAAAATAATCGCCAACACTGTTGCTCAGAATGACAAACTTCTCATATCCAACCGCTCTATGGTACTATAACATAACAAAGCACAAATAGTTTAATTATGCTTAAGATGCAAAATGCGTAAATAATTATGTATAGTGTATTACTTTGTCAATCCCCTATTGGCGAGGGCAACTCCGTTAGACAACCCTTCTCAACATATTATGAATTTTTGCAATGTCTAATAAAAAAATAAACTTTCACATATGCAGCATATTTTTCAAGGCAAAGAACGGCTCTTTCCACTGCCCTCAACGGTACGTTGATGACAGTAATGAAGTAACATTAGCGACCTGGGCCTAGTAGCACTGACGATAATTACTAAGTAAGCTTTAGTTTAAACCAGTTGGAAATATGTCTAATATCGTAGCATGTAACTTCATTAAATACATTCACAGCGTCTTACAAAAGATAACTATATGTACTGAACTTTTGCCAAACTTTTGAAACAGTACGTTACTCACCGCTTCGCACGCAAAACTTTCAATTCCTGAAGTCGAGGTCCCTAGAACACAAAACACAGATAATAAGACAATTTTGCAACCGCACGGCGAAAAAATGTCCGTTGTTGTGCAGGTTTTTTGATGAATATGAATGTTTTTCCTCCTTTTTTCACTCCGTTGCATCCCTCGCTAAGGTCCAGCCATCTTGAATTTTCTTGATACGTGCCCTGAACAGTTGGGTGTAGTGACGTTAGACGTCACGTCCCCTCACGTACACCTGTTAACTTAGACGTTTCAAGTTAAGTGACAGTGTTCACTTAGACATACTAAGCCCTGTGAAATCAAAACGATATTATTCGTTAAGAATGCTTAATGTTTTAGTGTCGAGTGAACTAATTAGCCCACTTTGATTTAGTTGCCGGCAATAGATATGAGTTTGTAGTACTGTTCGGGTTTACAGTGTAATGTTTTTGTTGTTCTCTTGGTTTGTTATACTTCATGTCCGCTTGATGGACTTCCAAATGACATAGTCATAGTCACATAGCTGTTGCGGGCATGTGTATGTTGTAAAATGATGTTATCATGAGCTTTATTATTTGGGTTAAAAGGGCTCGGTCATTTGCCCCGCCCCCGGCCCGGCTCTGATTTGTTCCACTAGTGACCTGCATGTAACCACAAACGATAGTTGAAATGAACACCGCCTGTGATTGAGAATGTGACATGAGGAACATGAACTAAGAATGTTTGTTCCTCAACAGTGACTCTTACGTGAGCACTGGGTGTGACCTGTGAAGACGATGCTATAAATGTTGCTGTTTAACATGATTCTGCGGAGATCTACAGAGACAGCCTTACAACCTGTTACTTTGTATGATTGATCCCCTTGCTGCAAGTAAAAGATGATTGATCAATGGAACTCTCTTTGGTGATTCTTTCTCTCTGAAGGTTAAGAAAACTGTGTTACCAGATTTGCACATTTTTCTGACAGTCCATCCAAACTCTACCTCTTGTGACGATGAATTTACAAGGGTGTGTGCATACTAGTGTTATGGTTGTGGTTTTTGTGTGTTCTGTTTCCTGTTTTATTTTGTATTAGTTGTCCCCTTGTGTTCTGTTTGATATTTAATTCCTGTCTGTCCTTTTTTCCCACCTGTGTGACTGCTCGCACCTGCCTCACCTGTGTCCTGTTGTCTCGCTTGTTCTTCTCTGCCTCCTAGTGTTTCTCCACCTATCAGTGTTCTCTGGCTCTCATCACCTGACCTTCTTCTCCCTCTCTCCACCTGTTCCTCATCCCCTTTGTTTGTGTTTGTTTTTTGGTCCTGTTTTCTGTGTAGTCTTTATTGAGTCATTGTCAACTCCCTTGTTTTCCTAGACTCGTGCAACACGGTCTCATCCCTACTCGTCAGATGCTTGACGTTTGGTCAACTGCCCCTCATTCGATACCTGACGCAGGAGGGTACCCCTTCGCGTTGGTCTTCAACGTGGAGGGTTGTCTCATAGACCCGCATGTAAATCCCTCACTGTCGGGTACAGACGAAGAGGGAAAGGCAACCTGCGAGCGAATATCCTTAAATCGATTATTTTAATTTCCTATAATTTTTTCCGGCTCGAGTGAAGGTGGAGTGAGCTGCGGTACTACGGAGTATTAGGGCCATACTAAGAGGAAAAAAATAAAAGAAATTATGAGCATAAAGTCGTAATATTACAAAAAATAGTCATAATATTACCAGAATAAAGTCGTAATAGTACAAGAATAGTTCTCATAAAATGACTACTTTTATCTCGTAATACTATGACTTTATTCTTGTAAAAAAAAAATGTTTTTTCTTTTTTCTCTTAGTCTGGCCCTAATACTCGTCGTACTGAGGAAATTGGGAAGAATGCATATTCTTTATGATTTATTTTTCCGCAATTCCTTACATTATGTTGGCCAACTACGTTGATGGCGACACGTGACACTTCACTGTACACGTCTTGTGCAACAATCCCAAGCATCATTGCGTTTTTCGACTCTGCTAAGTAAGTACAACTTTACTGTCTATGAAGTAAAGCAGGCATGCAAACAATAAGTTGAAAATGTACTGTATTTAGCCTACATCTTAAGCCACCGTTGTTGTTGCCCTGAGTGCACTGTATCAATTTCATGGGATAGAGACATATAATAACTTGTTCCACCAAATAAAATATGCATGAGGCTGCACAGTATAGGCTAGCCTCTTAGCTAGCTAAGTCTGCTTCTAAGCTAGCAAACATTTGATCATGTTTATTAGTGCTAAGTTAAGCCTACTGCTGTCTTGTCTTTTCAGGCCAATATCCAGGATAAAGTAGCATGCCAAATAAGTAACTATAACTTTTACATTTCTTTACTTTTCTTTACTTATTTGCTGGGTGTATATGTTAAAATAAGCATTAATCTAACACCTGAGGGGACTTATTGCCAGGATATGGCTGTTAGTTTGAAAATTCAACATGTTATTTCAGAAGGTCCATCCCCAAGCTGTAGGCCTATTCAGTTTTTCACACAACAAACAGCCATTTGAGTCAGGTGTCAAAAGTAGATTTTTTTCAATATAACATAGCAATAGCAATCAGGACTTACATTACACCAGTCACCACAAATTGAGTCGACGTTGTTAAGGGTTTTGTTAAAAAGGTAAAGGTGAAGGTGACAGGTATGTAGTATATGCTTTTTTCCAAAGCGACATGGTCTCCTGGGATGCTAACCATTGCTCCAATTCGCCCAACTGAATGTGCATGAATGCTATGTCTTTTTTGAGCATACATGTGTTTGCATCAATGTTTCATATACAGTATAATATTGATATTTTGTTTGTGTGTCTGTTGTACATTTCAGAATGACAAAGCCAAAGTTCAGACCCTGCCCATACTGCCAGGTGCCTAATCAGGCCAGTAGTAAATCCTGCACTTGCTGTTTTAAAAGCCTTTGCAGAAACACGAAGGTTCAACAATCTAAAGACCACCACACAAGTGAGTGGGGGCAGGGGGTCCTCAACCAGAGGAATGCAGCGCGGGTGGTGGCCTCCGCCCAAATTGCTGCAAGTAAAAATGCACATACTTCAAGAATTGAGCGGTGACCAATGTGAAACTCAAAGTACATACAGTATTAACATTAACATGCACATCCATCCATCTCTCCTAAGGGGATCATTTCCATTAGTCCAGAATAAATAATCTCTCTCCCTACAGAAAGTCCCCCCAACATGATTTCTGTCACTTTTCATTGATATTGTGTGATGGGGCACGGACCCCATCTGTAGATGCATAGATCAGAAGAAAAAAAATAGTTTTATCTGTTGAATATGAACCTGAGATAAACATCTGTAATATACATGCTTTTTGGAATATGAGGTGGGAATAAAAAAATTAAAAAAATCAAGTAGTACCTAGCATCTAATATGTATGTAAAGGTGACAGGTATTTAGCAGATGTTTTATCCAAAGCAACATGATCGAATCCCAGTCTCCCAGATGTCAGTTGGGGATGCTAACCGCTGCTCCAACTCGCTCACAATGTATGTAATGTGATTGTCAATTCTATCAATTCTGTCAATACCATCATGTTTTTCAGACCATGGTCTTTGTGCCTTGGGCTATACACCAGTCCTATTCACGAGTCACAAGGATAGCAAGGGCAAGTGGGTGGCAGATTTAGTGACAAATTTGCCAAACAATAGAAGCATAGCCAACTTCCTAAACAACATGAAGACGGCTTATGAGTTTATACTCAAAATAAAAGGTAAGATTAGTTTTCTGCAGAGTTTATTACTGTTTTCTGTAAATTCTTCTGACGATGTGTACAGAACTGAAATCTTATTTGGGTCCCAGCCCAAGCCCCAGCCCCACCCTGAAGACGACCACCTCCCTGAAGGCCAGCCCAATCCGGAAGACCACCACCTCCCCGAAGACCAGCCCCACACTGAAGAACACCACCACCCTGAAGACCAGCCTCACCCCGAAGGCCAGCCACACCCGGAAGACCAGCCACTAGCCCAAGAATTTATAATCCTTTATCCTGTGGACCCTCAGCCCCACCCGCAACCTCAGGAGCCACACTATATGCCCCAGCCCCAGGAGCGTAAAAAGAAAAGACAGAGTAAGTACACATTTGTTGCACCCAATCTGTAAATTTGTCCCATGTTTTTTGTTTTTTGTATTAATCTTAAACGGGTTACACAAGGTGAATTCCATCTCTTTCAATTGACTTAGCCGCTCCCCCGAGAATGTGAATATATCATTCTTTAACTCCCACAGCTGTAGACCCTGAGCAGCCACGAAAAAAGAAAAAACAGTGTAAGTACACACTCGTTGCACCCAATCTGTAAATTTGCCCCTTTTTTATACATTGTTATATCAGCCAGAAACAAATTAACCCAGGTGAATTTAACTGTTTCAATTGCTTAATAAAGGGTCAAATACACCCATGCCAGTCTGATGTACACAGTTAATCCTCCGACTTTCCTTTGAGTTGTTTACTTTTGTAATTGTATAACCAACAAGCTTGTTCTTTAGAAAATGCTTAATTTTAATGAATAACTTTGATCATGATACAACAAATAAGTCAGTGAACTACACTATATACTGTGACATTGCTCACCATTTCTTATTATCTCTCTATCCACTTAAACTTTTGGGAAAACTGTTATTTTAGCTATCAATAGCAGTACCACTACAGCTCAGTTTTGATTTCCAAGATCAGCACCTCCCCCAAGAATCTTAAAATGTCATTCTTTAACTTTTCCCCTTGCACCCTCAGCCCCAGCCCCAGCTGCAGGTGAGTGTGAATAAGCATAGGATGAGAAACCATTAGAGCTGAAGTAGACCAGAAAGAAACCTGACTCCTCTTTTAGAGAACTCATAATGTGAACGTAAAGATTGTTAAGTTCTTTTTGCTTTGGTCCACTTCTTGGTTCAGTTTAAAATAAATAGGTTTGGTTCAGTTAAAGGGGACTATATTTGAAAACACCCAGACATAAATAGTATACTTATTTTTATGTTTGTGACACAAGCAAAAATAATACTAAACATGATGTATTGTCATCATCACAATTACCGTATTTTCCGGACTATAAGTCGCTCCGGACTATAAGTCGCATCAGTCAAAAAATGCGTCATGAAGGGGAAAAAACATATATAAGTCGCATCTATTTGGAAATTAATTTTCACAAAATCCAAGACCAAGGACAGACATTTAATCTGGAAATGCAAGTTATTCACCCACACAATAGCACACAGAACAACAGACTAAATACTTAATAGGTGTCCAGTTAACGTAACAGCTGTTAGCCCCGTCTATCAGCTGTTAGCATAGCCTTGCAACGCTAACTTCCAAACCGACGTACTCAATACTCTGTGGGCTGTCCATCGTTGCTCCATTGGTTGCCCCTCCACCACAACCTCAGGGTTATTCACCTCCTGGCTCCTTTGTCGCTCTCCTCTGCTGCTGTGGTCTCCCCCGGCTCGCAGCGATGTTGGATGGTCGCTTCTCCACTGGCAAGTTTTTCAGGTGTTCAGCGCAGGAGCTCCTGGACCTCTGCTGTCACTTCACCCCAGGCTCCATCAGTGCGTTTACATGCACAGCTTAGCCGGATTTCAGCCATAGTTCGACTATGCTACTCAGTCAGACAACTACAATTATCCGAGTATACATGCCGGATTATTGGGCCAGAGCATGTCATACCCCGGTACACTAGGCGGCGCTGTGCCCATTTCAACTAGTGGTAACAGAGACACCTCCGGCTGACCTCTTTACGTCACCAGCTGCCTCGGCATTCAAGAAAGGTGGCGTACGAAGAGCGAGACGAAGCTACATCTTTGTACACTTCGTATATGGTGTACATGATAATTACACAGACTAGGTGCACAATGGCGCTCTTTCTTCCGGTGATTTCGGAGGAAAGACGCCGCCGCCGTCTGACTACTTCCGGCTCACGGCCCCGGGGAAAAATTTCGCGCCTGCGCAGAACGCAAAAATCCCATCCGAAAATACGGTAAGCTGATAATGGATGATGGCCTAATACCAGAAGGTTCAAAACATGCATATAAGGACTCCATTGGGAGTCAACGCAATTAACGCAGAGCAACTACACAGCCCACAAAGCACTAGAGAACTGAGGCCAAATCAGAGCTTAGGTGTACAGGAAGAGATCTGAGTCCCCCTCTTTGAGATGAAATCATAATGTGTGCACAAATAGAATGGAGTGCTTTTAAAGTAAAGTAAGGTTTTAAGGTTAAGCTTTTTGTGTCAGCTTAGCATTTTAAAGTCACTACAGACAAAGTGCATGTACTTGCCCCTTGGGACTTGAGATTGTGAAATGGCTGGACTCAAACTTCACTTTGTACCTGTGGGCACTTTATGGCATAGGCATTTTTTTTTAATACTATTTCAATCTCAAATTGGGAAATTCTTTTTTCCACTCACATTACACACAGCTGCGCACACACAAACACAGTGTAGAGGAGATGAGCGAAGGGGCAGCCACACATGCCACGGCGCCCTATGAGCAGTGTTAGGGGTCGGTGCCTTGCGCAATGCCCGACCATCAAGTCTCCAAGCAAAGTCCCTACGGACTTAGCTATTGCTGCCCCAATGTTACATTAACAAAAGTACACAAGACTGCATGAGGCTACTCTGAGAGACTGTTTAAGTGACTCTTTAAGTCTTGATGTTGCCCAAGTGACTTTGATCTTGTTTGTGTGAGTAGTGTCATTCACAGAAACAACAGTGTACATTGTCCCATCCTTGTTAGCCAGTAGCCAGCTGCTCCCTAGCTCTCTTGACTCTGCTCCACCACTCTTTGGAATACCCACAGGATCACCTAACATCTGTTACTTGTTGATTTGTTGTTCGACAAACTGTTTTTTGCTTTTGTCATTTAGGGTTGCAAAAAATGTGTGCGACAGACGGTCATTCCGTATGACCAGATAATCACAAGACGGATGAATGGGGTAAGATGTAGAACCATATTTTTCATTAGGCTGTCTGATAATCTCTTGACTCTTGTGTGGCTCATCTGTCATTCCACATATGACAATACAGTGACACTGAAGCAAATCTCAACCCTCTCACAAGTGTTACATACAGTAAATACTAGCCAAGAATAATGCAAATGGAATGTCACAACAGATGTTATTTTTATTATTATTATTGAGCTTTCAAGCCAGTGTAGACAGCCAAATGTGAAAACTATTAATTGAATAGTAAAATCTTTACAGTAGCTTCACAAAACTGATAAAGTGTGTGTGTGTCTGTGTGTGTGTTTCTGCAGAGGAAGGCAGAGGTCAAGGTGCGCTGGTTGCCTTGCCCTTCATGGTAAGTGCTACTCATTCATTCATTCATTTGTTCATTCATTCATCCATACCCTTAGCCCTATGAATTAATGTAACTGAGGTTTTACTTAACAATGATGATGGAGTATTGCTTACACATTTAAATTGGTAGTATAATATTCATATTAATATACTTGTTATTACATACCATAGCTTACTGTTTTCACACTTGGTCCCTTTCAGCCCTCAAAGTGAACAAAGTCCAGTGACTCAGCCATTTTGGGCATAAGGAACACTCCAAGCATACCAAACTGAGACCACATGAGAACTTGCAGTACGCGGCAGCCTACAAGTAGTCTTCTGGCTCAGGTTTGGTCGTATGACATCTAAAGCTAACATTCGAACCAGCTTTGCCCTATACATTTGCTAATTTTATTTGTTTTATTTGGTGGATTTTGGATTTTGGTGCAGTCATTTTGTTCAAATTGAAAACTGCTGTACCCATAATTAACCAAACTCAGTCCTCTTAAAATGGGCCGTGAAGTGGACTGAAGAAAAATAACTCAGGTCCCCTTGTGTTCACATAATGACTTCACGTAAAGAGTACTCAGATCACTTGCTAGTCCACTTAAGCTCTGATTGGGGTCTTTAGCCCAATTCAGGGTTACATGTTGACGCAGAGTGCAGAGGGCTCTGTGGTGCCAGACAGATACTATTGTAAGGGTCCACCTACCACATTTCCGTGCCCCCTACCGCCGTAGCGATGAATTACATAGCGACACGGTTAACCCGACACAGAACTTCAAAGGTGTCATGACTGTGCCCAAGCGACTGAGTGTCCAGTGTTTGGCTACATTATGTAACCATGAATTGGGCTTCAGTCCTCTTTCTGTTCACACTTCTCCCACCTGGAGATCTCTGCCGCATTATGGGTACAGTTGTTTTCACTAGGAACAAAATGACTGCTGTTTGACAAAAAACACATAAAATAAACCAAAATAAAATTAGCTAACAGAAAAAGGGCAAACCTTTATTTATCAGCTTCAGATGATAAATATTCTTGAGCCCGAAGAGTAGTTCTTGGCTGGTCTGCATGTTCCAGCGGTCTATGGGAAGGGTCGTGTTGTTAACAGTACACAAAACGCGAACCGTACCATGGACTATGAAGCTAACTGTTCTCTGTGAAGGGGTCTGATTTCCGTTAGAAGGCACATATGTGCACAAAATGCTGAGTCACAAGTCTTGAGTTCGCTTTGAGAGCTGTAAGGGACCAAGTGAAGAAACAAATTATAAAATGAATGACCTAGAAAACTATTGTACAACACAGTACTTTTTTTTCTACTGTTTGTTTTGTATGTATGTATATTTGTGCACAATTTGATTACATTTTGGATGAATAATGAAGCATTTTGTTGATTATTCCTTGAAAATCTTTGTTTGCCCCCTTTGTTCTGTAACCTGTTTGGCTGTATCCTTTACATCTTTTGTGCTGTATTTGATGGCATAAGTGAGATAGCATAATTTAATCAAAAAAGTTTATTATAAATCATTTTTATCGACCGCGACGGCCCATTGGTTGATTTTCTAGAAGGACATTGGGCTAATCCAGTGAAATCTCTCAGCCGTCCTCTTTTGTTCTAAGTGCACAATTTAGAGGGGGCGGCCCATTGGTCCATCTTCAATATAGACAGTGGACTGAACCAATCAGGATATAGTACGACAGCGGCCCCACCCCTTCTCTGCGCTGTCTGCTGTAACTTCTGCTAGTTTCAAAGTGTTAAGCGTGAGGAGTGACAACATGGAGCAATTAAAGAGAAAGAAAAGTTGCTGCTAAGAGAAGAATCTCACTGTAGATGCTGCAAAATGTGCTAAAATCACAGACTTGTTCGCTGGCGGGGCTGCTGTAGCCTCCACGTCCTCTGAGACAGCAGAGAGCCAGCAAGAGCAAGTTGAAGGTGAAGAGAGCAGCAGCGGGCAGGAGAGGAGCAGCCAGAGTTGCTGCTGACTGACAGGGACAGTGTAGTACAGCCGTAAGCAGGTAGTAACGTTAATACAGGGACTGTGAGGTGATGGAGCTCTATTAACCTACATGTAGAGTTATCCGCGGACCGGCCCCGCGGGCTCAGGTCCGGTCAGGTTAACGTGGGGGCGCGGCAGACAATTCATGCCGGTGTGTCGCGCTGCATCGGGTTCGGGCTTAAAAACCCGCGGGCCGGGTCGGGTTGTAATTCAGGCAGGTTGAGAACTCTAATTGCACGAGAATGATGAGCAATGGCGATTGATTAGTATCAATATTAATCAATCAATCAATCAATCTTTATTTATAGAGCACTTTTCATACATTGTATGTAGCACAAAGTGCTTTACATAAGAAAATAAAACAATATAAAAGAAAGCCCCTCCCTCCCACCTTCCATACTATATACACCCACACAAGCATATATACACACACACACACACACACACACACACACA
>CAEMYA010001243.1:1673063-1716891 GCA_903131615.1 Diplodus sargus
GTTCATGCTGCACTTTCCTCAGTTCTTCCCTGTCTCCAGACCTGAACGCCCTCTTCTTCTTGTTAAGAAGGACTTTCAGGTCATTGGTGATCCACGGCTTATTATTAGGGAAGCAGTGTACAGTCCCCATCCATATGGGGTGTGATCTGGAAATAACTGTGGGTGACATTCTGCAGCCACTTCTACTGAATTAAGTGACCCCATCCCCACCCCCCAGAAGTTCTTCTTACCATTCATTGTAACCACAACTATGGACTTTCCTGCGAAGACACTGGATGATGCCGGCATCTCCAAAGGTATAACATGCTCTTAGAAAAAACATGTATGAGAATTAACTTCATGCCTTCATCGAATGATCAGAAATCAGTATTTAGTTTTCTAGGTGATAACTGGAAAAAAAATAGTCTTTAAAAAACTACAACTTACCACACTGGGCAAGAACCCTTTCCACAACACAGGTTGTCGGAGGCAATGGTTGGAAGAAACCATGTGTCATCGCATTCCCTGTTGTGGAACACTCGATCCTGATGGACCCTGACGTCACACCGGCCACAGAGGAAAGGGTGTGGTCGGCAGTCACAACAGCGGATAACCGCTGGATGGTCTTGACACTGTTGGCAGACGCGAGTTGCCACATGTTGTTTGCCCACCATGGTGTTGACAAGCCTGGGTCTCTCTTTCGCCCACCACCCTGAGATCAGACTCTTTCGAGTCGACCAATTGGTGGAGGCTTGAGGTGATGTTTCAGCCAGATACAGTTCCTTACCCATTGAGCGCTCAAGCTCTTGAAGGAAAGACTCTGTTAAGACAATGCACAATATTGAAAAACAATGGCTCATAACAACAGAAGATAATGGCATTGAATAATGGTCATTTTGAAATGTGTAAAAGCTGCCATCTATTGCTCAAACACAAAAATATGAAATGTACATTCCTATCGTAATCAATGAACATACTGTTTTGCACCAGTGCAGTCAAATAAAGAACATACCAGCAGTAACTGAGAGAAAGTTGCTGGTCACTTCCCCACTGGTTTCAGGAACCATGAACTGATGAGAGTCATCAGTCTTCCGACTCTGGCTGTGACTGGGACCTGCTGTAGCAAAAAAGCTGTTGCTTTTTAAACTCAATGACACAATTTTTTAGCGTCTCAATTTCCTTGATGCTAGGCACAGGTATGTAATGATAACCTCACATATGTTCTAATTTAGACCAAAGACTTGTGATCATGTTGTATACCATTCCAAGACTAACTAGATCCGGAGATAAAGTCTACATTTTAATTAAAATGAATGTAAAACAAATCTGACCTGCTTGTTTACGGGAAGATCTGGGCCTAGGTTTTGGAGGTGAGCTTGATAGTCAGCCTGATCAACAAGGTCCCTCATCTCCTCCAGGAGCCGGTTCGGCTCAGGATCAGGATCAGACATTGCAAAGGGAGGGAGAGGGAGAGAGAGAGGGAGAGAGAGAGAGAGAGTGAGATAGGAAGAGAAATAACAATACAAAGGTAGAGACAGACTGACAAGATACTAGACAAACTTGGCTCTTAAAAGTGCCTTTTTTTGTTATAAAATGCTGCTAATTGGTTGTTGGAAGTGAGAGGGATTAAGGAATCTGTTGAGAGAGAGAAAAACAAATCAATATAATATAGAATACATTGCCAAATTACAAAATGAATATTTTGTGTCGTGTAAGTCCATACCTCACATGAAATAGTTAAAAATTCAGTTCACAGAGATTAAAAATGAAAAGTTCACGTTTTTAATACACCATTTTAATTTTGAACTAGTTCAAGTTCAGTTCATTTTATTAAAGCTATAACATTAACCTTAACCTAGCCCTATTATATGGTATCTTTGGTGTCCATGGATGTTTATGAGCTTGCAAATAATTTAATTGAAGTCTGGCAATTTATGGCATTGTGACATGAACTTGCCAGGGTTAACTTGAATGCAACATTTTATATTCAGATTTGAACTTCACATAATCTGAGCTAGTTCTGTGACAAACAACTAAATTGCATTCAGCTCATCGTTCTTGAAAAAAAAGCGTGTTCTCCTGGCTAACTCTTAGCTAACTATGTGCAGCACCTTATATAGCAAATTGTTTTATGGTGTCTCTGTCCTATGAAATCGCATACATTGCGCTCAAACATTACCAATAAACACAACTACAACTGGCAACAACTTTACAGCATAATTTGCTTGCTTTTGATCAGGGCATGCTGTTTAATTTTTAATTCAAGATAGCAGGCAATACTTAAGCGGGATGTCGGAAAATGCACTGGTCCTAAGGAGCGTCGCATACAATGATATATCACTGTTTAAGTAGTTGATTGGCCAACGTGATGCACCATGCACGATAAATGATTGCCTAAATGAAAATGCGTCTTCTTATTAAATATTTATTTATTTGTTATCCAATTCCACATACTCAGGAGCTTAATAAAAAAAAAAATATACAAGTCAAGATAAACATCTGTAACACAAAATTCATCATCCGAAACCGAAACTATCAGCGCAGGCAAGCCGCACATTAACTAACCCCCTTGCGTCAAAATCCGCCGATGAGGGATTTGCATTCAAATCTATCGGATGACCCTCTACGTTGATAAGCGACACAGAGGGGGTCAGAGGTCGACGCCAGGGGGATATGACCAAACGTCAGTATGTGACGAGTAGGGATGAGACTGTGTTGACTCGTGACACTAGCCTACCAACAGTGATGGTTTAGAGTGTACTTACCACTGGATTAGATTATACAAGGTTAGGACTGACTCACTAGATGGAACAATAAGTGAAAACTATATAAGACTGACCTGGATTTGTCCTTTTATTATTTCAGGTTCACCCTCAGTTATGAGAGAGGATGATTCCTCCCCATTACTTACCAATGAAATTGAAAAGGTGAGCACTGGCGAAGAATCATTCGTCTGTGACACTGATGATATCGACCTCAAAAACGCATGCTAATGTGCCCTCTTGGGAGGCAAAAACGTTTGCTAAAGGTCCCACCTGGTTGGCAAAATACAACTGCCTTCTCAAAAACGTGTGCTATGTGCCCTCTTGGGAGGCAAAAATTTGTGCTAAAGTGCCCTCTTGGGAGGCAAAAACACGTGCTAAAGTGCCCTCTTAGGAGGCAAAAAACGCGCAGTAAAGTGCTCTCTTGGGAGGCAAAAATGCGTGCTAAAGTGCCTTCCTGGTTGGCAAAACATGATAACCTGCCCTCTAGTCTTGGGTGGTATGAACGATGCTTAAGTGCCCTTGTTGGTTGGTAAAACACAAGTGCTCTCTGCCATTGCGCTGCCATTGGATGGAGAATATTGATTCCAATTAAGGCATGCAAGCTTTCCCAGAGTCATTTTATGGTCTCAACAAGTTAAACCCTGTTTATGTTCAATACACTTTGTATGGCCATTAGCCCATATTTTCTGTTTTTTTAAAAATTATTTATTTATTTATTTTTTGCAAATGGCCGATGGGCTAAAAAAACGTTCTACATTTTATTTTCAATTTACAATTTAGGCTAGGTCATTTAGATTCATTGTATTTAGTAAATGATGGAATAAATTGATAGCAGCTAGATAGATGGTAACTGAAGTTTTAAGAACACATTCCCGTTGTTAAAATAAGTCCATTCCATCCATTTAAGTATTCAATTTTAGACACACTCTCTCTCAAATGGTCAGATGTCAGTGGGGACTTAATACTGACTGAAATTGGGTTAGCATTGCATATCAGGATTTCTGCCAGGTTTAAGTTGACCCCCCGCCAGGCTAAGCATTTGGGATTTTTAATTCTATTTTAATTTTTTAAAATGCTTTTCTTTAAAATGCCTTTTTCAAGTGCACAGCTCAGTTGGAAACATATACAGAGGCTTGCAAAAGTATTCACCCCCCTTGAACTTTTCCACATTTTGTCACGTTACAACCACAAACTTAATTGTATATTAATGAGATTTCATGTGATAGACCAACGCAAAGTGGTGCATAATTGTGAAGTGGAAGGAAAATGATACAAGTTTTTCAAACATTTTTAAAAATAGAAAACTGAAAAGTGTGGTGTGCAAAAGTATTCACCCCACTTTACTCTGATACACTTAAATAAAATCCAGTGCAACCAATTGCCTTCAGAAGTCACCTAATTAGTAAATGGAGTCCACCTGTGTGTAATCTAACCTCAGTGTAAATACAGCTGATCCGTGAAGGCCTCAGAGGTTTGCTAGAGAACATTGTTGAACAAACAGCATCATCAAGCCCAACCGGACAGGTCAGGGATGAAGTTTAATAAAGCACGGTTAGGATATGAAAAAATATCCTAAGCTTTGAACATCTCACAGAGCACTGTTCAATCCATTGGATGGGAAGATGGATGGAGCCAAATACAGGACAATCTTGGAAGAAAACCTATTAAAGTCTGCAAAAGACTTGAGACTGGGGCGGAGGTTCACCTTCCAGCAGGACAATGAGCCTAAACATACAGCCAGAGCTACAATGGAATGGTTTAGATCAAAGAATATTCATGTGTGAATGGCCCAGTCACAGTCCAGACCTCAATCCAAGTGAGAATCTTTGGCAAGACTTGAAAATTGCTGTTCACAGACACTCTCCATCCAATCAGACTAAACTTGAGCTATTTTGCAAGAAGGAATGAGCAAAGACTTGCAGCTGTCATTGCAGGGAAAGGTGGTTCTACAAAGTATTGACTCAGGGGGGTGAATACTTTTGCACACCACACTTTTCTGTTTTTTATTTTTAAAAATGTTTAAAAACCATGTATAATTTTCCTTCCACTTCACAATTATGCACCATTTTGTGTTGGTCTATCACATAAAACCCCATTAAAATACATTTACATTTGTGGTTGTAACATGACAAAATGTGGAAAGTTCAAGGGGGGTGAATACTTTTGCAAGCCACTGTATGTCCATGCTTCATCATAGTTTGTTTCTTTTGAGTTGTCAAATAAATATTTTAAATGTGTATTGTTCCCTGTGTTTTTATCACAGAGCCCTATTGGGTAAAGAAAACACACTAAACTCCAGAAGACTATTAAGCTCAAGAAATACCATGAAACATTACTGTTGCAATGACTTTTATGTTGGGCCCCTTTTTGATCTATATTGAGCCAGAACTATATCTCACAGAACCAGTTTGGATTCTCTGGTGCTAATTTGGTGTTAAAATGCACTAGAATCCAGGAAATGGCATCTACTTAATTGAAAATGTTCTGGGGGAGGACCCCCAGACCCCTCAGGGTTTTCTTTCCTTCATACATCCATGTCTCTGTGTGTTCTTCACGGTCCAATGTTGAATCTACACAGCTCTCGTGGATGCTGATCCTAACTACAAATTAACTTGAGTAGTCTGTCTAGTTAGTCTGTTTTAAGGCTATACAATGTGCTATTTGTATAACATATAAACATGTCTAAAGTGCCCTTGGCAACGCACAGAACTTAGTGCCCTCTTCAGTGGCGAGAACGCGCTGTATGTGCCCTTTTCTTCTTTTCGCCCCTGCCCTTCAAAAAGTCTGTGCACGCCACTGTTTAATATGATGCCAGAAACAGACTCAGCAAACGGCAGTGTGAAAGAGCCTGGTGTCTGTGGTGTCACCAGCAGGCCGCGCTGTGCTCGGGCTCCCTTGCGCGCGACCTGGCCCTGTCGTGAGCGCGCAGCTCCAGCAGCAGCATCAGCATTAATAGTCGCAGAGCACAGTGTGCACTGCGGAGCTGGCAGTCTGCAGTCTATCGGTCTTGGAGCCGGATTTGCTGGTGTGGATGGTACTGAGTCGGACGGACTTGTCACCGGGTTGGATTAAAATCGCATCATGACCGGGTGAGTCCCGCGGGTAGATCTGCAATTGCAGCTGAAATCAGGGGGCAAAACGTGCGGTGTGAATGCGGTCAACGGATTACCTAAGCCAGTGATGCGTTTTCTGTCTTTCTTTTTTAAATGTTTTCTGTGCAAGACAGAATGGGACGACGTGGGTGTCCTAATCCATGTAACATCTGCCGTAATAGGCCTACTTCTGTTCGAGATGTGCTCAGCTATGTGGCTTCACACAGCGCTAGTGTCACCCAGCAGGCAGTGTGGAGGGAAACAGTGGAGCAGGGACTGCTGATGAATAGCGGGCTGCGGGGCCCCAGCTTCACGGGACAACTGAGAATCCGGTCCCGCTGCAACCATACGGGTCTAATCGCTTTGTAGTTGTCATCGCTTTCTCCTTGCTTTACAACCTGCATTACTAAATCGAGTTTGCCATCTTGTATTTGTGGATTAATGGAAACGTGTAGCTTCATCCTTGTAGATTTTCTATGGTGAGGGTGCAAGTCTGCGTAATCGATTAGGCTATGTATCAGATACAGCGACCTGCGTATCTATTTTTGCCCCCAAAAAAACACAGCAGGCCTTCATTTCGCCTGATGTAAGTCCCCTGAACACTGCAGCGTACAGTAGCACAGCTGCAGCTGGAGGTGGCGGGGGTGTAATAGAAAATAATATTATAATTAGTGTTCTGTTTCATCAGTTTGAAGCCTGCAAGCACATTGAAGAAATCCTTTATCTTTTTTTCGTCACAGTGGTAGAGCCCTGCAGGCTGTGATGACAGTGCCAATATGCAATGGTTTAGAGGTGCATCTGTGTGTTTGCACACACAGATGGAAGCAACAACTGGGGTTGTTCTGAAGTGTCCACAGGCACTCAGTGAAAACAAGTGTGCAGGTACATAGTTAAGCCGGTGGAGCCAGGGTGGAGCTCCATTTACCAACATTTTTATGGAGACGATTCTGCAGGAGTCATCAGGATGTAGGAGACAGTGATTTGAGATAATTCTGAGGAATACATGGATTCTGTGGGTGGGCTATGCATAGCCTACTTGTTTACCTCATACACATGCATGCACATACATCCCCTTACTCACTCTGTGTGTTTGTGCATGGACATTTCCTCCTCACAGTTTTCTCAGGCCAACCGGCAGCCAAAAAACTCACGACTGCCTGTTCACTTGTGCCAGCATGTGTTACAGCTCCTTCTCCTACTCCTCCCCTTCCCACTCATCATCTCTTATCCCTACACCTCATCGTCATCACGTCTTTCTATTTCATTGTTTTTTCACTGGCTGGTTAGAACTCTGGACCACTGAGTGCAATGCTTATGGAGTTCTGTAACCTATAGCTTTGACCCTTGTTCCTGTTGTTAATTGTAGCTAGTGACTAAAATGGAAGATAATCCCAGACCTGATTTACGAATGATTCAAGATTCGAGATTCAAGAGGGGTTTATTGTCATTCCAGCCATATAAACAGTACACAGTGAAATGTCGTTTCCCAAGAAACAAAAAGTGCAAACAAACAACAACAACAATAGTACCAAATGCTTTTTTTTAAAAATAATACATTTAACTGTTCTCAAGTGCAAAAATACTTTATAAAGTGACTATGATTATTGTTATTATCATTACTATTATTATTATTATTATTATTATTATTATTTACATGAGATGCAATAGTGCATCAGGCAAAAACAAAACAGCAACATAGGAAAGCATGCAAAAGAGGTGATCAGTTCAGTCCCTGAGCGTTGAGGAATCATATGGCCTGGGGGAAGAAGCTGTTAGTCTGGTAGGGACAGGCCGTATGCTACAGTACCTTATGCCAGATGGAAGGGGGAGAAAAGTCTATGTGAGGGGTGGGTGGGGTCTTCCACAATGCTGGTTGCCTTACGGGCACAGCTTGTGGTGTAAATGTCTGATATGGAGGGGAGATTGACTCTGATGATCTTTTCAGCCGTCCTCACCACTCACGGCAGGTTCTTGTGGTCCAGTCTGGTGCAGTTTCCGAACCAGGCAGTGATGCAGCTACCCAGGAGGCTCTCTATAGTCCCTCTGTAGAAAGTGATGGTAATGGGGGTGGGAGGCGAGCTTTTCCTTCAGCCTTCTCAGGAAGTGGAGAAGCTGCTGGGCTTTCTTCACAGCGGAGCTGGTGTTTAGGGACCAGGTTAAGTTCTCCACCAGGTGGACACCGAGGAATTTTGTGTTCTTCACGATCTCCACTGGGGAGCCATGGATGTTCAGTGGCTCGTGGTCCCTCTGTGCTCTCCGGAAGTCAACAACCATCTCTTTGGTTTTGTCTATATTCAGGAATAGGTTGTTGACTTTGCACCAGGTTATCAGCTGTTCCACCTCCTCTCTGTAAGATGACCCATCATTCTTGTCGATGAGACCCACCAGGGTCGTATCGTCGGCAAACTTGATGATGCGGTTCGAGTTGTGTAGTGCTGTGCAGTCGTCAGGAGTCAGGAGTGCAAACAGCAGTGGACTGAGCACACAGCCTTGAGGTGCCCCAGTGCTCAGTGTGGTAGTGCTGGAGTTATTATTTCCGATTCGGACTGTCTGAGGTCTCTCCGTCAGAAAGTCCAGGATCCAGTTGCAGAGAGATGTGTTCAGGCCCAGCAAGCTCAGTTTCCTCGTCAGGTGCTGGGGGATGATTGTGCTGAATGCTGAACTGAAGTCTATGAACAGCATTCTGATGCAAGTGTTCTTTTTATCTAGATAGGTCAGGTGCAGGGTGGTGGTGATGGCATCATCGGTGGAGCAGTTGGTTCGATTATTCGATTAGATTCTGAACAAACTGCATTATAAGAAACACTTTTAGTCACATGAGTTTTCCTATACTGTTGCCTTCTGGATACCTTGCGAGGTAACAGGAATTTCGAGATCACATGCTCAGGTGATCTTGCATCTTGCAAGATCAAGCAGCACACCTATGTCCTAACCACAGTGGTTAGGTAGAGGTAGCAGGTAGAGGTTAGGCTTCCAGACGATGTTCGTACTGCTGTTATCAGTTATCAGTTATCAAACTGATTAAAGGAAAATTCCAGTCATTTTGATGTTTGACATTTGCCATTTCCACATTGAGACAACGATATTGTTAATTTATCTCTGTGTGTCCAGAGAGTTGTCCAGAATGAAGGTTAACCTGTTTGCTGTTAATTTGACGTATTGCATGGGTTATCTAATGGGAAATCTAAACGACTGCCAAGTGCAGTGAATCTATGCAACAGTATGCAGTAGGGATGCACCGATTGTGAAATTCTGGGCCGATACCGATACCGATGTTTAACATAACAACTTGGCCGATGGCCGATGGCGATGCAGATGTTCTTTCTTTTTGTTATTTATTCCTGTTTTTGTGCCACAGTAACATACAAGTCTTTCAGCTCTTCATAACATTATCCTTGAATGAGCACAAATCCAATGAGACCAATTTATGAAACAAAAACAACCTTTAATGTCACTTTCTGGTTGACATTTAAGATAACCTTAGTTCACATGACAAGATTTCGGGGAGACAGACCTTGGCAAAGTGACGTCAACTCGGCGGCGTGTAACGTGGCTCCATAAACTTTATTAGACTCTGAAACCCCACGTCCTCCACTACAGAGAAAGGCTGGTCATCTAAAGCAATGAACTCCATCACCTTGTTTGTTATTTGTTTTGCTTTGGCGCTGTCTGGAGGCAGCTGTTTGGCTTTCCTTAAATGCTGTGTCAATTGAAGTCTGAGGGGCTGTCCAGACGGGCGAAAACAATCTATCTCCGTCTTCCTCGTCATCGTTTTAAGAATATTTGCGTCCACATGGAACCACTGAAAATGAGCGAAAACGCTGTAGTTCATATTCCAGGCCTCTAGGTGGCGCTTGACATTTACAAAACACAGAGAAGAAGACACGGAGCATGCACAGTAAACTTGCGCGCTGTAAACAGATAGTAGACGGAGAAACCGAACACAACAAGAAGAAGAAGATGAAAATGGCGAGTGCAAGGAAACCGGAATCGTTTGTGTGGACCGTTAATAAGGTCGAACTGCTGCTGTGACTCACACTCAACTAATTGTTAATGTGCTTGTTGTTGCTTTTTGTTAGATTGCTTTTCATATTTTTTCTTGCTTTTAATTGAGTGAGTATATTACCCCTGCTTCCAGTTTTTGAGCTATGCTAGACTAAACATGCATTTTTGGGGCGGCAGTAGCTCAGTCGGTAGAGACTTGGCTTGGGGACCGGAGGGTGGCTGGTTCAAGTCCAGCTACTGACCACAATATGGAAGTGGACTGGTAGCTGAAGAGGTGCCAGTTCACTTCCTTGGCTACTGCCGAGGTGCCCTTGAGCAAGCTGTAAAAGCAGCCCACTGCTCCTAGCTTGCAAGGTGTGTGTGTGTGTATTTGTGCATGCTTACAATATATACGCAGCTAGGATGGGTTAAATGCAGAGAACTTCGGGGAAATAATTTCCCCCGGGATTAATAAAGTATCTTAAAAAAAATAAAAAAAATAAAGCTATTTATGGACCTGAATTCTGCCTACATCACTGTGAATAGCGTGCATGTGAATTTGCAGAGGAGCTGTGCTGCGGCTGCATGTAGTGGCTGACCTCTCTGCCGAGCACACTGACCTCCACATGGAAGTGGAGGAATGTACCCTCCCTCCACTCATTTTGTTCTCCTTCTTTCCCTGAGTACTTTGCTCCACAGGCTGCCTGCTTGAAAATGGCATCCTGAAAACCCCTCCTCCTTCATCCACCCCCTTGCTTCTCCTTCATCTCTGGGGTCCCGAGGGTTTTGTGAACGTCTGTTTGTGCCAAATGCCAGCACTCTGCAGCCCCCTCCCTCTCTGTGCGCATGAGAGAAAGTGAGAGAACTGAGAAAATGGTTTCCCCCCTTTATCTATGCTAGGGGGATTGCATGTTTTGTGCTGGTACTTCAGCCTCAACCACTGCTGGTGTGTGTGTGCTATTGTTCTCATTTCATTTTCATCTTCCATGATCATTTTTGCTGCTTCTTGGCTAGGGCTGGACAGTAAATTAAAATATTATCGAAATCACAGTGTGGGCCCATTGCAGAATCTAAACAGCAAAAGCTGCATTTTTTTTTTTTTTTTCATAAAAGAAATTGTGTGACAATGGAGTATTGTACTGAAGGAATATGGCGCTGCAGAGATGTCCTGGCCTGCAAAAATTGGTCTCTAGATGTCTACATGCACCAATTGCAATTTTCTTGGCCCAATTCGTATTCTCTGACTAAGACCTACAATTGATAGCATTAGTGTCCGACCGATAGGGATTTTTTTGGTCCAATAACGATAGCCGATATTAGAGGGGGTGCAATCACCGATAGTCGATATGCAACCGATATAGTGAGTTTTTGAGCTGGAATGAAAACAGGCCTTGGATTGTGCATAGATTTTGCACCGATTTGATTATGCAATTGTACAGTCACAGTGACAGTAGTACAGACAGATGCTTTCTTAAACCAATGTCATTATTCAAGACTTAGCATTTAACAGACTTTTTTTAAATGACATTTAACATTTGAATTTGTTCAGTCAAGCTGAGAAAAAGTGCAGATTGGCACACAAACAAAAATAAAATAAATAATGTAGCAGAACTTTCAATAAATAAATGAAAATAAATAAACAAATCTAAATAAACAACATGCTGTCAGTCAATAGCCCTTTTTACGCAGCGTCTCCGCATTATCTCCGGAGCCGTGTTTCGCCAATTCTCCGCCGATGGTGATTCACACAGAGTGAAGCATCTGTGCCTTCACGTGTGTAATTCACACAGAAATCCGGCGCTGTGGCTCCTAAAGTGGCTTGACGGTACACGACATGTTGATGACGTCGGTGTTTCCCCAGGTGTTCCTCTTGTCTATCTAAACCTGCAGACAGTTTATAATCATATGGATTGTTACCAAAGTTGCCAAAGACAGTTACAGTTACTACGTTACTTTTGTTCGGTCCTGTAATTTGCTGTGTGGGACATTTCTCTGTATTTAGTTGAGTGAAGGACCTGTGTAGTTACCAGACTGTCAGACCGACACGCCCTTGCTCTGCGCCTCCGGATTATCCGTTCACACTGGGATGGCTCACCAATAATGCTGCCCTGATACTACCTCCAGAGGCGGATCAGAGCCGCAGCGAAATTTCCCCTCTCCGCATCTGAAACTTTCATACAGAGGAGGCTGCGGAGAATTGGCGCAGGATCCCTGCATGCAAACGGCAGTGTGAAAGAGGCTACTGTCTACTAATATTTCCAGTCAGTGAGTGGCAGGTTGTAATACAGGAAGCAGAGTGGGGAAGGGACTTCACTGAAATGTGAGCTAAGCCAAAGTCTCTGGCTGAGCTCAGCGCGCCCCACTGGACAAAAAAAAAAAGTACACCAGCGCGTGCTTTTGTCATTGTCACAGTTTTTTTTCTATCGACGGAACATCTCACTGATAAGACAGAACCCCCGATAGAAATTGGGCCGTTCTATCGGGCCTCGATATATCGGTGGCCGATAACCGGTCGGTCACTAGACAGCATACACAAACATCTGTACATTGATAATAAAAAACTGACTATGAAAAAGGCCTAACTTTTATATTTTCTTCAAAACACCGACAGGTAACAAATAGTTAGTTAAACTAAGTGCTCTGTCCTGTTTTGTACATCCAACTGAAAATAAACTGCAGTATATCCCACTTTAGATGGAGCCTCTGTGTTGTTGTTGCATTTATAACCCTCAACTACACTGTTTTACTTTCCTGAAGGAAAGCTGGTACAACAGATCTATGTACTGTTCGTTGCCAGTCATGCCTAAAAGCGGCCAAATATGGTTATGGTTATGGTTAAATATGGGTGGTCAATTTGTGCATCTCTAAAGTAAACATGTTTATTTTGTACACACCCCAACAGATATTACATCATCATGATTTTAGTGGTGGCTGTGGCTTAGGAGGTAAGGTGGTTGTTCTCCAATTAGAGGGTCAGTTGTGTGTTTCCTAACCATCTGCATGTCAAAATGTCCGAGGGCAAGATACTGAACCCCAACTTGCTCCCAGTGGCTTCCATCGGTGGGTTAGCCCCTGATGAGCAGGCAGCACCTTGCATGATTCTAGCACAAGTGTACGAAAGTGTGTGTGTGAATGGGTGAATGAGTGGTTGAGTGGTTGCTAAGACTACAAAAGCATATACGGTATGAAGTCCATACAGTCCATTTACCATTTTAACAGTGTTTTCAGTGAAAATTAAAATTGTGTTGGTGACCATTTTCACTAGTTGTGAAATATGCTGCAATCAAAATATGTACTTCTCGCAATATGATTCTTTTTGGCCTTTATGATAGGACAGCTGCAGAGATGACAGAGGGGGTGACACGCAGCAAAGGGCTTCAGGTCAGACTCCAACCCGGTGCCGCTGCAGCGAGGACAAAGCCTCTGTACACGGGTTGCTCGCTCTACCAACTGAGCTACCAACCCTGCAATATCATTTTTTCCCTTTTTAACCATATTGCTGCTCCATACTCTGATCCCTGCTCTGACGCTGAAGTTTAGCATCTGGGAAGCTGATATGCTGGAGTTGGTCTTTTTGTAGGTCAATTTCAAGGTGCTGTGGCAGTTTTCAATCAGTAAATAACATCAACATTCAATTTGAGTCATTGGCATGGGCTAATTTTCTTGAATAATGCTGCTAGCAGACTGTAGTGGCCTCTGCTGTTAATAGTACAGTGTGTGCCAGCAGGTCGGATTTAGAGGGGAACCTCCTATTTACTACATGGCTGTATGGCACAAAATGGGTGCAGTGTTTCACAAAGCTAAAGAAATGAGACTTGATTTGTAAGGTCATTATTTCCAAAATGTTTACAAGACTGTTCAAACCAGAGAAATCCACAATTTTACTCATCTTAACAATGCGTTTCATTTGGTCATTTGAGCTACTTCCAGGATAGAGAATCCGCAAACGTGACAAAACTATACTGGAACTTCAAATGAAAATACAAAAGCTCGAAAAATATCAATATTTGATACTATGTTCGATACCATGGGAAAGAATTGACAGTTCTCTCGTGATTTTTAACCCGTTCCAAAATGCCTACATCAGTCTAGCCCAAAGTAAATTCGAAGAGGTTGTTGAACTGTCTGGAATACAGGCATGTAACGCCCGCTAATGTAATAATGCACGCAAACGTAATAAAACCACAAACGTAATAAAAATCTGCAGCATTTAATTTATTAAATTCACAAATGTAATACATTTTCCACAAACGTAATAGCCGCTGCCTACTACAAACGTAACACGCGAAAATCGTCATTGTAATAACTTCCCACAAATGTAATAATACAATGAATAATGGTTGTTTTTTTTTCTTTGTATGTTTGCCTATACACCTACTAATACTACTGACCGTGGTTACAAAATCCAGCTGCTGACTTTCTGCTCCACTGTCACAACGGATTATATTTTACCTATTTCGGCCATAAGCGGTCATATTGACCAGACATCATTTCGCGGGGTTTCATTGTTACATTTTTTGTGCTTCCCCGCAAATTTACTTGTGAGTTAATACTATCTAGTTGTATTATATCGCCTGGTTGGCACCATGGGCAAACAAAAACAGGAGTTCCCCCTCCGTGAAACAGCGAGCGGAGCTGTTCAGCACTTAAGTGCTGAAGTGATGTGACTGACCATTTACCAGGGAAAGCAGAGGAAGAATGTCTGCATCCTGAGCACCGTGCACACAGCTGTGGGCCAGAGTCTGTAATTTACTACAACACCACAGTCGGCACAAGGTGGCAGCAGCGGAACCAACTACCGCAGCAGACACGGAGACGGAGGCAGTGCCGGTCCGGAAGAGCTGCAAACGGAACCAAACGTTGGACACTTGAAATGCCTCAAGCCCGTGTGTGGTACTGTGAAGAGAGCACGAGGAGATCTGACTGTGAACAGTGATCGCAACAGATCTTTTTTTTTTTGTATTAGAGCAGCTCGTTTCCAGCTTTTTCGATTATTATTATTTTTCAATATATATTATTAAGTATTAAAATAAATTGTTTCATAATCAAATGAGTTACTTTTAATTATAAATTTTCGTGTTCTGATTTTTTCTCTATTGAATTCTTGTGTAAATATGCAATGGTTTACTATGTGCGATTACATGAATATTGATAAATGTATAATTAATTTTATGAAAATGTACATTTTGGTGTTATTTCGTTTTTTTAAAAAAATATCACGACACAATGTATGCATCCATCACTCAATTGGGTATTTACATGAGAGAATATAGAGTTTATTATCTAGCGGTTCAAATGACCGCTTACAGCCGTTCTAGTAGTGTTGGAATTCCGGCCCTTCTGAAGACCAACTGGCACTTTGGTCCAATCAGAAACATATCCACTCGGTGCCCAGCAGCTGTCCACTAGGTGCCCAGCCGCTGTCCACTAGGTATCCAGCCGCTGTCCACCAGGTGTCCAGCCACTGTCCAGCCGCTGTCCAGTCAATGTCCAGCCACTGTCGGGGCGTTAGCCAGCAGCGGCTGGACAATACGAAATCAATACGAAATCATTTGATACTTAGACAAATTTGAGTCCTCTTTAGGTCTTTGCATGTATATTGCCATAAACTATATAAAGTTATAAAAGGGGAGGCAAAAATGAGGGACAGTTCTGTCAAATATCATGCATAATGTTATTCCATCTGATATGTCCATCCCTAGTCAACAGCTAACATTACCATAAATAATAATACATCTTGATCTTTACTGAGAGAACAGAATTGTGTGACAGCTCTGGCAACCTGGAGTCTGGAGGGGAGGGGATGGAGGGGGAGGTGGATACGACTCGCCACAGTATTTTGAATTTGAGTGTAGTACCGTTCTTGGCCACATTCTTACTTATGGCACCTTTCAATTTGGGGAAGACTGGCCAATGTGCACTGCAGTTCCTGTTTCATGGTATGTAATCTGTTGCAGTGGGGCAGATTTGGCAATGTAGAGTAAATTTAAAGTTGTGAAGACGTGCTGAAATTAGCCTGACAGTATTTGGTGTCATTTGTATTAAAGCTCTAGAACAAAATTGTTAAAATAGTAAAAGCACTAAATTCAAAATGGCCAACTTCCTGGTGGGTTTAGGTTATGGCACCAAGATCATTTTTTGTAGGTCTAGGGACCGAATGGCATACATTTGGTGAAAGTATTCCAGGGGGCTGCATTTTTGTGGGCGTCAGGAGTTTTTGAATATGTAAAAGTTATCAGAATAGCAGGTCATTTGCCAGAAGAAAATTCCTTGCCTGTAAATAAGATTAAAAAGCATTACATATGCAATTCATATGGCAATGGTGGTTTCAATCTTAAAGATATTGACACAATGAAATGATCCCATTCTTATGGAAAATACCTGGAGCAATACCGTAAACACATTTAATTAGAAAGTCGACTATTTTCAATTTATTTTGTAGGAGTCCTACTTTAACAAACTCCACAGGTTATCCGAACCTCAAACTTGGTCAGCCTGTATAGTAAACCTGAATGATGACAAGTGATCAAAAGCTTATACGACTGTAGGATGGTGGGGCCATTGCAAAGTACTGAATTTGTATGCCATAGTAAATTGATTGTACATGGTCGAAGCTTTGCCAAAACCGACACAGACATCATCTAGATCATAGATATCAAGTGTTTTGGGATTGTGTTCAGATCGGTCTAACAATCTATATGTAGGGATATTCTTGTGTAACATTACTTATTTCATCTATGTTTATCAACAAACCTCCCTCTTCCCCACTGAGGTTTATGTTGGTGGATTTGCAGATTTCTTCCCACCATTATAACCCCCTTCCCCTCCCTTGTCATTTGCAGTGTCCCACTATGATGTACAAAAATGTTTTGAACCACTGAAAAGAATCTGATTCAGACCAGCACACAGCATACTTAAAACAATAATTATATCTGAACACTCATACAATTACCCTGAATTATACAAATGAGGACATCACTTTTAAATGTCAGTATGATGCAACGAAAACAATTTCCAACTCACAAGTAAAACGAATAGACAGAAAGATGATGAACTCCAGTTTTTGGGGAAAACATAAATCCACTCAAAAATAATAATAATAATAATTAAAAAAAACTACTAGAATGTTAGAATTTACTAGAAAGATAATTGTAATAAGTAAAGCCAGTACAACATCTTATAAAAATACAAATTTTAAGTAAAACAGATAAGTAACCGTAAACTTTCCTGTGAAACTAGTAGCTTCAATTGGAAATGGTTAGTAAGTTCAAAACAATTTCTGTCCATTGTAGAACAGGAGGAGTTCTGATTCGCTGCATTAAGTCACTGTATTCTCACTGAGTAGTGTAGGAAATTAGATAATAACAAGAAATTGTGTATATTCTGTGTAAGATTTGTCTTGGTTAAACCCCCCCAAAATCAACAATAGAATCACATGAAAAATGTTGATTTGAAATTCTTACTAATGGTTATCCAAACCTATATTTTGACACTTCATTGCCCACAATAATTGCGGGGTTTTTACATTTTTAATAGCATCTACTGGCACAACGCAAATACAACTAACAGTGAACGCATGACACCCACTTGGATGAATGTCAGTGCCTGGAGCTGCATCTGGATGACAACAGCTTCCAGTGCTAACTGAGGCTGACTGGTGCTCACTTCTCAGCTGTGGAGCACCTTCCCATGTGTCTCCACTGAGTGGCAGGTTCTTAATAGGTGTTTTAAAATCAGTAAATAGTAACTGTGACCAGAAAGTAGACATACACTGAATTAACACAATACATTGGTATGAACCCAAAACTTATTGATTTCTCTGTGATCTGACTGCATAAATAGATCCAAAGGACACTGAAATAACAACATCATAATGATGCCCTGTGAAAAGCCTGAATTCAGGCTTCATCAGGTCTGTTGGCCAGATGACAAGCAAACAACTTTAAAAATGGTTGTTCCCTGAAAGGAAGGATCAGTCAGGGCTATGCTGTGCTGAGACACATTTCCAAAACTTACCAGGTAGTCTGACTTTCTTGTTCACTTGCCTCCATGGAAGCTCCTTATTTGTCTTGTCTCGTCTCAGGACAAACAGGCATTCTAAGACTGGCAGCTCCAATCGAAAACTGTGGTTTTGACTGGTGATGTCCGTAGTGTATTAGTCATTTAAAAAACTCTTGAGATACTGACCATTTTTTTAAAGGGGAATTCTGGTCATTTTCAAACCCTATGTATTCTAACAGAGCTGGGCAATATGTTGATATAATATCTTGATTATCTCTAATAATTTGGATATCATTATATCATAATATGTCATATGTGTAGAGTTTTCCTGTTTTAAAGGCTGCATTACAGTGAAGTGATGTCATTTTCTGAACTTACTAGACTGTTTTAGCTGTTCTTATACTTCCCTGCAACCACTTATTTTGTGAAAGTACCAGCAGTCATCACTACATTTACATTGATATGAGGTGTTGGTCATTTTACTTTTTCAAGGCTGTCCTAGTATTTATGAAGTGCTTTGGAATAGATTTCAAAATACTGAGATATTTTTTGTGTATTGTGGTATAGCTTAAAAATGTCACAGTATTATTTTATGATTTTGCCCAGGCGTAAATAATTGGTACTTAAAGTTTTGGAATCAGTCAAGTAGATTGCCTTAGCTGGCTGCTTGGTCTTGCAAATGGCTGCAATATAATAATTGTGATCAAATAAAGGTGCTTGTTTTTGCCACTGACAGACTCAGATTGTTATTCTAACAGGCTGGACGCACTGGATGCATGAGAGGCACTTTTTATACACATGTTGAGCGTGGCAGATTCGGAGTCTTGCCCAGGCTCAGTGTGTTTTAATTTAGTTATTTGATGACACCAGTAAAATATGTCATACTGGATAACGTTAATGAATTTTCAAAATATTGTTATACTAGAACTTTTAAAGTCAATAATGTTTCATAAATATATAAAGTAAGACAGTTACCAATATTTAGAGCTCAGAAAATGAAGACTTTGACAATTCCTTGCTATAGACATGACCCTACTTGTTTCAAGTTCTCACCTACATTTTAATGCTGCAAAGTGATGCAAAATGTCTGAAAATCCTTTACAGTACCTGGCATCATTATATTATTGTTTTCCCAACTCCATAAAATGAAATTATGCATTTTAAGGCATTTTAATCAGCGTTATCCTGCCTGACTGAAATCGTTACTCTGTATGGCACCTAATGTTTCCACTTGAAATGTCACCTTTACACAACCTAAATATAATTGATGTTCATCAATAATCCATGTTTGTGTTATACAAAGGGAGTCACACTGAAAATTAATTTTTCAAGAAATTTAATTAACACAATTTTCAACATCAAGCAAAATATATTAAATATATTTCATAGCCATCCGCTCTGCATTCTCGCGAACATAGATAATAGAAACATTCGGAGTAAACTGTTGAAAAAAACAAGCAACACTCACATGGAACGGTGAGTGCAATTGCAGATTATTACCACATCTCATTAAACTTAAAAGCTCCTCCCTAGTGATTGGGTCAGCATTTTGCGGGCTCTGAACTGTGCTGCTCTCTCTCTGTTGGACAGTGGTATCTAGAACAGAAATTTCATCAAAATGTGAAAACTTTCTGATGGCCTAACTTCCTGTCTGATGATGTGTCAAAATAAAATGCCCCATAAAGATTGCTTGTTATCCCGGATGACATTGGCTGACATACCAGTTTGGGACAAGCTGCTCCAAAGCATAACAATCCACTGGATGTCTTTTTAAAAAAAAAACATTTTCATAAAGGCAGCAATGCCTGGGCCAGAGATTGTTTGGTTTATTTTATTTTCAACTATTTTGTAGCTTTTTTGCATTTCACCACGAGGTTCGGACAGTTGTCCGGTATGACATTTTGTGACCACTGTGTCTAATAACTCTTAAACTTTGTAAAACCCTCATTACATTTTCCTATCATTAGATGAACAGAGATTAATAGATTGAATTAATGTGTTTTTATTGACTTTTTATTTTTATTTTTACTCCATAGATGTGCCTTGGACATCAAAATTGCATGTCACGTCATTGTGCCTGCTACACACGCGCACGGTTCTCAGCATAAAACGGCCTGAAAACAACCTCTAGGCAGTCATACAGACTGCATTAATGTCCTTGTGACAATACACAGAACAGGTGAGGGGTAGTTTCTTTCTGGCTTTTTGGTCTTTCAGCGGGGTAAATGAAAATCAAGTCATCAAATTTATGGAAAATGATCAAAGGCAAACAGGGAGCAGCAGCAGCCATGAGTGAGTCGCAGCAGCTTGGTAATGCAGCTGCCACGCACTACACAGGCATCCAGTGTGCCCACCCTGTTGAGTCGGACAACAGGAGGATGTCATTGTTTAAAAATTTTAATTTCCTGCTGCCACTAGGGGATGCTTTGACTATAGGCAAATATTGGCATGCAAATGTGTTCAGAATGGGACTGTTATCAAATGTGCGATGTTTGGTGCAGATTCAGTCATTTACATCTGAAATACAACTTCCTGTTTAATAGTGAATCAGTAGCCCCATTCCAAATGCCCTTTCAAGGCAGGAATCATGCGCCGATATTCTGCCTCGCCATCTGTGTGGAAGTTGGGGCAGAATGGGGGGACAGTTTCGTTCCGCCTCTGATTCACTCACTGGAGGTAGTAACACAGCCACAGCAGAGGTGAGATGACGTCTGTGAGAATGGACAAGCTGGCAGCATGAGACAGGGGTGTGTTGGTCTGATGGTGTTCACTAAACCAGTCCTTCACTCATCAAATAAAAGAGAAATATCCCACACTTTGACCCACAAAGCAAAGTTACAGGACCAAACAACAGTAATGTGGTAGAAGGTAGTGTCTTCAGCATCTTATACAGATGAACACTCTAAAGACTTCCCGTTCTTTGTGATGGGGCATTAATGGGCCTGTGACAGGCCTGTGACGGGTCCGTGCTCAGACCTGGAAGAGTCAGTGACTGGAATGAGATCCCCCAACGATCTAGGGGCCCGAAACGTAACGTCCCTAAAGTGCTATGAATGGAAACCAGTTGCAATGGTATATCTGTCCAGCAGTGATGATGGAAGCTGAAGCATTACTTTAGCTGTTTTTACTATATCATGGGCAATGTAATGTAATTTAATTTAAAACTTTCCAGGATGTTTGGTAGATCAGGATCTCAATCACTACACATTTTAACAACATCCATATGATTTAGATTGGCAAAAGGACACTGGGGAAACACCTTGAGCCACGCAGTGGAGCATGTAATGAATCCAGGTAATTACTCTTCTAACAGCCCAGCCACAGTGAGGTCACATCTCCAGTCCCTGGACCCTGGTTACAACTGCAGTTGTGTCTCATCCACACTTACACACACTGTAGTTACCCATCACACCTGTAGTGATGTACTGCAGCAGCAGCTAATCTCATGCTACTTGAATCTGCAGAAGGATCACGAGGAAGAAGACACACTGTCCCACATGATCATGTCCTACTAGATAGAAAGGACATCAATGCCTTCAGGCTACATAGCCATAGAGGCAGGTTGCAGGGCTGCACAGATTTACGCCTCTTTTAAAGTACTCCCAAAAGCAACACAACTAAATTCATCAGTGGAATAAAAGCAGGTGTGAGCTGCTCAAGCAGAGTACTCCTATAACAAATACTTAATTCCAGCAATACTTGCAAGAAATGTATACCCTTCTCAAGTCAGAGTCATGAACACAGTACGTATTCTTCTACTGCATTTTAAATGAAAATTGAGATGAGACACAAATGTCATCTTAACAGCAATCCATAGGTGGAATGAATACTAAAATATGTGGAAGCCCATTCCTGCCAATAAAATAAAACAAATAATACTAAGTAACTAAGTCCATTTTTTCCTCTTTATTTTTCAAAAGTGAAAGCAGTGAGGCATGAATCTGACACTGTTAAATCATAAATGTGAATGAAAATAAATAAATTAAAGGTCAAGAGAAGAGAAACTGGAGACTGGAATTGGACAGGATAACACATTAACCAACCCAAAAAAAAGAATGAGACAAAAAACACATTGTGCTCCCGATTTTGGCTGTCGACTCTATAAACATTAATTGTTTATAACGTCGTCGGCCTGTAATCTCACACCTGGACCAACCGTTTTGGGCAAATGTCTTCCCTAATCTTCCAAAATCAATTTCCTGCAATCGAGAGATCTTTCTTATATTTCAGATTAGACCGGTCCCCACTGTTGCTCTATTCTGTGCAGTGCTCTAGACTAACATTTGTCACACGACCCATGTCTTTTTAATTTAGTGCACCATAATGTTACATTTTAACTATGGTTGTATGATGTGGTGACAAAACACTAATGACCTTAATGATGCTTTATTGGGAACATTGTGAGTTTTTGTTGAACGGCATGGCCATGGCTGCACTGCAGATGTATTGCATGGCCCTGAAGCAGGAAATTGCTGTTACTTCACCATACATTGTCAAATCTGCCCCTTTAATAATAATAATGATAATTAAGGCTGTCAGTTTAACGCGTTAATTAGATCAATTAATTACACTGCAAATTAACGTGTTATAAAAATTAACGCAATTAATTCTGAGATTCTGAGTGGCAATTCAATGCGGGAGCATTTTAAATTTGAATGACCCATAGTCTACTTGGCAGTGGCACGTCACTTCCCACCTGCGTCGCTAGTAGGGCTGTAATGATACACATATCGAAGCTGAAATCACGACACTCAGATCCACGAACTCGCGCTGTGAGAAGGCAGAATCGCGACACAACTTCCAATCCAGATCAGCCCTATGAGCTGTAAGTAACACTACATTAACACCGCAGCGGTCGTTCGCCAATTCTCCACCGTTGTTTGTTCACACAGAGCGAAGCACCGCTGTAAAGATGAACCGCTGCGTAATTCACACAGAAAGCCGGCACTGCGGCTCCTAAAGAGATGTGACGGTACACGTCATGATGATGACGTGTGTGTGTGTTTTCAAGGGGTTTCCCCGGTGTCTCCCCTATCAGTCAAAACCGATGGAGACTGTCTTCCGGGGTAAAGTTCACTGAAGTCTCGGTCCGGAGGGCTGACCGTCGCAGAGATTTTTTTTCACCAGAAACACTCGGTGAGGTAAAGTTTTTTTTGCCGGTGACAGACGCATGGCAGAAATGTGATGAGGAGTCTGTAGGACGGGTGGGAGGAAGGACGCTTCTCCACGTACAGCTGTGGTATTTTTAACTTGTTGCCAAAGACAGTTACAGTTACTACGTTACCTTAGTTTGGTTCTGTAACGGTGTTTTGTGGGACATTTCTCTGTATTAAGTTGAGTGAGTGACCTGTGCAGTTAACAGACCATCAGATAGACAGGCCCTCCACAATACTGCACCTCTGATACTATCAGACAAGTATCATACACATAAGTTATTGAAATGTTACATAAATAAAATCTTTAATTTAGAAAAATCTAGGTTTGTATCCAACTGTGAGTCAAAAATCGTGATACAAACCGAATCGTGAGTTTGGTGTATCGTTACAGCCCTAGTTGCTAGTCAAAGCAGGGTGACAACAGACATGGACCGACTCAGGGGAGCGAGGCGAGCACATCGTTGCTAGGGCCTTGAACGGCAAGTTCTTCTCTTCTTAGTGTATTCAATTGATTAGTCACGCAATACAATTTTGTAATGTCCTAGAATTCGAATTCTTTATTTGGGTACCTTTAGCAAATATGAGATTAAAATGCGATCAATTAGATTAATTAATTACAAATCCTGTAATTAATTAGATTATTTTTTTTAATCGCCCGACAGCCCTAATAATAGTAATAAATTTAATTTGTAAAGCACTTTACATTTAAATAAATCTCAAAGTGCTACTGTTTTGGAGCAGGAAGTTGTGCTTCATCCACGCCTTTATCCCCTCCAGACAGGTGGTGATAGTAGATAGTGGTGATGGTGGAAGCAAAGTTGCAGAGGGGCTTGAGTCCATTTTAATGTACAGTTGTGTGTCAACTTTGTATGATAGATAAGTGTCCCAGCCTGAATACATTCATGGGATGATAGGATCATTGCCCCCTTAGGAATGCCCAAAGGGGGCATTGATATATCAGAATTTAAGGTGAATTTAGGCAATGTTTCTGATATAAACCCAATGCTAATAGGGAACCTGAAAGCATCAATGAGGAAAAAGGTTGATAGGTTGGTTACCTTGCTGAGAAGTTGGAGGTGTGCAGCCTGTCACCTGCAGCTTTTCTCAGAAACTGCTTGAAATGACTGTTGTCTTGTTTTGTATACTCTGCATTTTGTGTTATCAGTAACAGTGGTGTTCTCCTGAGTATATTGAGTGAGTGAGAGAGAGACAGAGAGAGAGAGAGAGCGAGAGAGAGAGAGAGAGAGAGAGAGAGAGAGAGAGAGAGAGTTGAGACAGTTGCTTGGCAACGAAAACAGCTTGACAGCAAAAGATATGAGCTCCTGAAAACCTCACTTTTTTGTGTTTTCACTTTAAAATGTCTGATTTACAACGCAAATGTACAACATTAAGTGGTTGGAAGGCACACTCAACCACTTAAGAGAAGAAATCAGACTTTTCTACGATTTCTAAGTATTTTTTTTTTTATCAAATGAAGTTGCTACCAAGCTAGCCGGAGGAAAAGAACTCTAATGCTACTGTACCAATGACGGTCGGCTAGCAACAACAACAACAACAACAACAACAACAAAAAACAGGTCTGAAGAAATAATACAGCGAGAAAAACTTCAAAAGAAGAGAAGATTTTCCAATCACAACTGGACTGGCAACATTTTGGGGACATCACCAGGACAAGGACTGGGAAATAAGGTATCTCTGTCAAAATAACTGTTCAGAAACTACTAACAGTGAACCAACTGTCAGGTGAAACCAACAATGCTAATGGCACACTGTGGAACAACAGCTGAGCAGCAGCAACTGAAAAACATATCTACAGATATATCAACTGTGGTAACACAGAGGCAGACTGCTCAAGTCCCATTTTAACAGTAAACATATATCACAATGGAACAGTTATGGTCCAGGGATCTGAGAACAGTCTGGATAACTTTGATAACAGCTTCCAAACACTGAAGACTGTGGCAGCATCAAAAGTGTCTCCTCCTCCTCCTCCTCCTCCACAAGAGCTCCAGACCAGGTCACCCATCTCCAGCAGACCTCCACCTACACCATACTCTGAATCGCCAAAACTCTCCAGCAATCTCAGAGTACTGAAAGAAGGTATCTCGGTACTCAAGCGAGAGTTCATAGAGTTCAGAGAGAAGACACTGAGCAATCTTCAAACGTCTGATAACAGCCATTTAGTAGAGGAGATGTACTCCACAGTCAAAAACCAGAAATACCAGATAGATGAACTCCAGCAAGCTGTTAGAGAACTGGAAGAAGACAACCGTTCACTGAGAGGATCACTCAAGAGAGTGATAGAGGAGCTGGCATCGGCCCACCACTCCAGCCCAACACAGTCCCTGCACCAGGAGATCCAGCAGTCCCTGCTCCAGGAAACCCAGCAGTCCCTGCATCAGGAAACCCAGCAATCCCTGCACCAGGAGATCCAACAGTCCCTGCACCAGGAGACCCAAACCAGAGACGTCTGCCACCTAGACATCTTCAGCCTCTCGCCCCCAAATTTCTCCTCCCCTCTCCCCTCTGGACACCACAGACCTGAGGACCCAGAAAAGGAGACCAGAACCTGCTTCACACAACAACACAGAAATGATATTTCTGTGTGATTCCAATGGAAAGTACATCAATATGAAACATCTCTTCCCAGGCAAAAGATCCAAGATGATTTGGAGTCCCACCATCTCAGAGGCTATAAAGAAGCTGGCCCCTACAGACCTCCAGGGTGTTAAACACATCCTGATTCACACTGGAACTAATGACCTCACACACAATGAGGACATACCTCACTCGACAGGTGGCAGAGAGAGCAACCTCAGTGGCCCCCACAGCCAGGGTAACCATATCCACCTTGTTACCCAGAAGAGATGTTCCTCAGCATGAGATCAGCAAAATCAATGCTGAAATATCTAAAGCCTGCACAGTAATACTAAACGTCCATATGGCACATCACGCAGAGATCCTCTACCAACACCTGTATGACGACCTACATCTAAACCAGAGCGGTGTGCGACTGTTCATCAAAGATATTAAAGATACAGCTCTCGACCGCAACAAATCAGCACCTCACATCACCAACAAGAGCACATCCAACCACCGGAACCTCCACAGAAGGTTGCAGCACACTAGAGACACCACCAACAATGGCCGGAGCTTTTCACAGAGACTGTTGCCTCAAGGTACCACGCCCCCAGCCGCACCTCTCCAGGGACCCAGCCCCATCACACCCCTGTACACCTCAGCCCCACCTCCTCCAGACCACAACCCAACCGCACCACACTACACCTCACCTCTTCAGGGACCTGAACTGCAGTTTGTTCTACATCCTCAAGCTCTCCAGGAACAATACAGTTGGCAGCAGCAGCAGCATCAGTAGCCAGCTCAGATTCGGGTCCAGTCTCCAGCTCAAAGAGACAGCTACGCTGCTGTAGCCGCCAGACTCAACACCTCACCCACTGAACTGAGTCTAAAGCAGATAAGAGACATTGCAACACTACTCTATACTAAATTACTGAGCTAATAGAATGTAAAACAACACTCTGAATAATTCATCATCACTTAACATTTTTATTTTTATTTTATTTTTTATTTTTTTTAAACATATTTTTGCTTGTAAATCAGTTTTTTTTTCTAGTGATACACTAATCTGTTAAGGTAAAGGAAAGAGCATCTTTTTCGATAAGTAGCTGGAACATTCAGGACTTATGCTTTTCAGTTTTTTGGTTTGAAATCAGCAAACCCTGAATTTCTGAATAATATTAGAAATGTAGATATAATCACATTGAATGAAACTTGAAATGAATCAAAACAAAAATCAATGTAATTGTCCTAACAATAATATAGAACTTATTATACTCTCTGTAAAACACAACCATATTAAGAATGGCGGAGATTCAGGTGGTTTACTCAGATGGTACAAAGGAGAATATAAAGATTACATCTCACCAGCTAAAAAAGGTACAAATTTCATTTGGATTAAAATTCACTCAAATATTCTGGAAAACAACAGAGATGTGTATTTATGTGCAATATATATTCCATCCTCAAACTCCCCTTATTATGCAGGGGAGGTTTTTGAGGAACTCCAGAACGAAATTTCCTTTTACCAAAGTTTAGGGTCAGTCTTAATATGTGGCGAACTTAATGCCAGAACTGGTAGAGAGCCAGACTTCATTAACTATGAAGGAAACAAACATATCTTCAAACATCCCCCCACACCAAAACTTGCATAAACACACAAAGACAAAGCTATGATAGCATGGTTAACAAAACTGGCAAACAGGTACTACAAATGTATAAAAGCTGGGGTCTGTACATCGTTAATGGCAGAATCAGAGGAGACTCTGGGCAGACTCACACAATGCTCTGTGTTGGGTAGTAGTGTTGCAGATTATGCCATTACTGACATTAAAACCACAATATATAAATGCATTCACTGCATCACCGCAACAGCCCCTTTCACACCATAGCCAAATAACCCTATTTCTGAAAAAGTCATTGTCAACCACTGTGAATCCAAACCCTGAGCCAAGACTGTTTCCTCTACCGAGGAGATACAAATGGACAGAAGAGAGCACTGCTAAGTATACCACTGCACTAGACTCTGCTCAAATTCACAACACGCTGGATACTTTTCTCAACACCCAGTATCAGCCTGAAAGGGAATACATAAATCTGGCCACACATCACTTAAACACATTATTTATTCAATTGGCAAAAGAATCTAAATTAAAAATCTCACAAACTCCAGCATAAAAACAAAAAGAGCGATGGTTTGATAAAGAATGTGCTATATCCAGGCAAAACCTGAGAAAACTGTCAAACAGAAAACACAGGTACCCAAGTGACCTAATGGGACGGCTTGAATATGTCCACCCTCTGAAAGATTACAAAAAACTCCTTCATGTGAAAAAAATGCATTATATCGAGGGAGAACTCAACAAAATTGAAAAACTATAAATGAAAACACCTTTTGGAAATTATGGAAAAACATCAACAGAAACCCATGTACAGAGACCGAAAAATAGCAGAAAATAAAAAATCCAGAGTGTGACAGTCTGAATCTGAACCAAATTTTAACAACAGACAAACTGAAAGAACTAGAAATGACACTGAAGGACACCCAGTGTGCCCTTGACTACCCCATCACCATTAAAGAAATACAGCACAAACTCAAAACCCTTAAAAATGGAAAAGCTTGCGGTATAGACAGCATTAACACAGAGATGCTGAAACACCATAATTTAAAACTCCAACTTGCCGTGCAAAAACACTTGGTGACAACCAACTGGTGTTGGCTGCTGGATATTACCCCAGTGTTTGGAATAAAGGTCTCATTTCTCCTATATTTGAAAATGGAGACAAGTACAACCCCAGCAATTACAGGGGCATCTGTGTTAACAGCAGAGGAGGCTCGTCCATAGAGGCAGAGGAGGTTGGTCCTCCTCTATTTTTGAGAGGCAAGATGAAGATCTTTTTTTTTTTTTTTTTTAAGAAAGAGTAACTGGTTGAAATAAATCATTACCAAATCTCAGTATCATTTATAAAATATTATATATATATTATATCATTAAAAAAGTTTCTTCTTTGGAATTAAATCTCTCTATAAAAGCAAGGAACTTCTGTCTGTCTGTGTGTATGTGTGTATGTGTGTGTGTGTGTGTGTGTGTGTGTGAAATATCTCTGCGGATCAGGATCAGACTGACCTGAGAGTTTCAACATGGCTGCTGCTTGGTTCAAGGGTGTGCCATGCGAATTTGTTTGGATTGCAATGATACCGTTAATGAATTATTTCATAAATGCTTTATACATTCTGGAGCATAGTCTATCGGAGCCCCCACAGTGACATGCGCATTAGAGCCAGTCACTGCAGAGCTCAGGACTACGACACACATAAAGAAACAAGCGGATGTATACCTGCGGCAGCGCGGCAGAGTTAGACGGCGGTTCGGTCCCGTTGTGTTCTGTGCATCTAAACTGACTGTTGTGGATTAATGAAACCAAACGAGACCGGACCGTGTCTGTTCGGGTCTGAGGAGATGCAGAGACGCGCGGAAAAACAAAGTGGAATCGGAATCTGTGGATGTTCGTGTGTAGCTAGCTGCTAGCTGCTAGCCGCTAACCAACCTACATGGCTCAACTCCCGAGCTGACGGACCGGACGCACCGACCTGTCTAAAACCGGACTGAGGGTAAATAATGTCCGCCACGCTTTGAACATTGCCGTCACGTTTGCTTTGTGTGTGGTGCAGAAGAAATGGTAAAAAAGTGCTTTTGTCACGAAAGTGTTCAAGCAGCAAGTTTGGTTGTAGAGCAACAGGAAGTTGTGGGAGGGACGTCGACGGATGATTGACAGGCAATATTGACATTTAGCGTGCTTGGAGTGTATAGTAGTGTGTTATGTAGTGTTTGGTGTCGCGTGTTTAATGTGTAGTGGAGTCGTTTTTTTGTTTAATGAGTCAAAACAGAAGAAGCTGAAATTGGAGCAGGCAGTGCAGCTCTTCATTCAGCTGGAAGGAGCTCAGGCAGACCTGAGCATTGCCTGCATTTAAATGTAAATAGTTAAACAAAACTTTGTACATTTTTAAAATGTATGCACATATTCAGCAAACAACAATTTATATTTGCATTATAAGTAATAAAAAATGGTTTGTTAAACATATTTGTGGTTTTCACAGTAAAAAATAACTCTTTCTACTCAGATTTTATGGGTTTTTTTTTTGTGATTTTAGGTCCATCGTGTTAGGACAATATGTCAAAATGAAAAAATAACTGTACAGTCACACATGTGAGGTTGTGCTGAAAATGATCACACCAAGTAAATAGTTTTTAAGGTGAAATATAATGGCAAAATCAAAAATAGTCAAACACGAACAATTATACCCTGGAATATCGGATTTCATAACAAACCTAAATATACCTGACGTTCCACCTTCAAACAGCCTCATTTGGCCATCAGTGAAAATGCTTCTTAACCTCCCGCTTTTCTATAGGAACACATATTTCCTATGGGCACTGCACTAGTCCACTTAAAACGGTGCAACAGCGATAGCTGCAGACGGAGGAGACAGCAGTCTGTGAGAGGAGCAGGGAGCAGGAAGGTTGGGGCTAGAGGAGGACAGAGGGCTTCTGTCCTCTGTGGGAGGGATCTCCTTCCATTCACTCAATGCATTTAGAATTTTTTCATGCTGATCTATGATTGGCTAAGACACGTAATATGACGCGCTAAGGGAGGACGTCCTCCCTTACCAGTCAGCAACCAGAATACAAGATTGACAGCAGGTTGGTCCAATAACAGTTCCCAAATTTCATCCTCACATTTATACAACCGTAAACAAAAAATACTTGTACGTATTTTACAGCTTTCACTGCCAGCCATGCTCGGACAAGAAATGGAGTTTTCAGCGATACTGGAATCGGTTTCAAAGGAAATATAAGCAAATTTCTGAAAGAAAAAAAACTGTTTTGAGAAATCACAGAGAAGCAGTCAGAAAAATAATTCATAGTTTTCGTTTCGTTCGTCCTGCTGGAGGAGATAACGTTAGCGCCACATCTGTGATGCAATACAGATAGCACAGTGGGTAGAGCAGTTGCCTACCATACAGTTGACTGTGGATCGAATTCCAGAAGGGGTACACTTTGGTATTTTTTTTGTCTTGTATATTAGCCATTTAATAAAATGTAAAGAAGTCTTGTAAGTCATTGTTTTATTGCTTAATTTTCATTGAATATAAGAAAGTAGGGATAAGTAGTTGACTTGTATAAAATAACAAGACACCGTGGACTGGTTTTCCTCCTGTCCTCCCCAATTTTTTCAGTCACCAGCAACAACAGCAACCTGAGTAAACTCTTCTGTAGCATCCTTAACTCCAGATTAATCACATATCTCACTGATCATCATATCCTGTCTAAGAGCCAAATTGGCTTTTTACCCAATCATCAAACATCTGACCACATCTACACTCAAAGAAACAGCAGAACCTCTCTCTGCTGGAGACGTTCTGTCAAAACTAGGCGGTAGATATCAACCTTGACAAAACCAAAGTCATGGTATTCCAAAAAAAGGCCAGGCTACAGGAATCCAAACATGTTTTCAAGGTAAGAGGGACCACACTTCAGCATACAATGGAATATAATTATCCAAGCATCATCATCAGTGCATCCGGCAGCTTTGACAAAGCAATAAATTCCCTCACAGAAAAGGCACGCAGGACCTACTATAGCATCAAAAGCTCACGATATAAATTCAATCCCCCAATTACAATTTGGTTAAAACTATTTAACAGTGTAATCAAACCCATACTCATGTATGGAAGTGAAGTGTGAAATGTATTTCTCCCTGAAAACTATATGTTTTGATTAACGTGTTTTCTATTTTTCGGTGTATTGTTTACTGACTGCTTGAGAGTGTGCCTTTGGGTAATTGAGAGTGTGCCTTTGGGTAATTAGAGGGCCCCACACTTCACTTCCATACATGAGTATGGGTTTGATTACACGGTTAAATAGTTTTAACCAAATTGTAATTGGGGGATTGAATTTATATCGTGAGCTTTTGATGCTATAGTAGGCCCTGTGTGCCTTTTCTGTGAGGGAATTTAAAAACATTTTTACAAACACAAAAACAGCATCATCATCCACAGCTGTCTCTATTCTGTTTCTTCTGCTCAGATACACGGCCATCTTTGCACTCCCCACAATAAAATTAAGAAGCTGACATTTGTCTTTTTTCTTCTGAGAGTACCTGTAGCCCAGAATGAACATCTGTTTTGAAAAGAACTCCCCAAATAGTCCGAAAATATGTTCCAATGTCGCAAACAGAGGCACCAGTCGACAACACTCCATGAAACAATGAAAAACAGTCTCACGATGAGGACAAAATGGACAGACATGACCCACATCAGAGTTGATGACAGACACAAATGCATTCACAGCAATGATACCATGTAAAACCCTCCTCTGCAGGTCAGCAGCTCTTTTGATCAATGGTGGTTTATACAGTGCTCTCCATTCAGGTCTAACACCATCACTTAGGCCTAAGTGAGCTCTCCATGGAGTGTCAGTTCTACCATTCAGTTTGTCCCTCTGCAAAACTTTTACAAACATTTTATACATTAATTTTCTATTTGCATCCTGAAAAGGTCACTCAGAGGGACTCCCACTATTTAAGAGCGATCCCGTACAGTCCCTGAAGTCTGGGGAAATGCTCACCGAAGGGAAAACACCGTTCTCATCAGGTTTTATAAAGCCGTCACAATACTGCCGTAACAAAGCCCGCTCACTGTCTGTGAGAACTTCTCTCAATCTGCTAAGCAACAGAGAGACAGTTCGAGTTGATTTCACCTGTAAGCAACAGGCAAGAGAAGTTGCATTGTCCATGTTTGCACCTGCAAGCTGAACAACATGTCCCAGAGTCACCACATTAGACAGACAGAACTGCCTGTGCAAAGTCGATCCCACCTGGCAGCCTGGACTGAACTGGGTCCCACAGACGACTGGTTCTTGGAGCAGCCAGCACACTGAGCCGTGGTGTCCCAGCCTCTTCTTCTTTAAAAAACTCCTCACCTTAAACAGTCCACGATAAAAACCAGGTAATTCCTTTATGTTCTTTTGCTTTAAATCCATTAAAAACAAAGATCTGTTGAGTCCAAGTCCACCTAACTTATTTAAAATGGTGCAAGCCAGCGGCCTCCACACTAAATCAGCAGGGCCACACAGAAACCTCTGTAAGAACTGGAACCTGAAAGTAGCCCCCCTGCTGCTCAGGTGGATCAGGCCCTGTCCTCCTTCATTCCTTGGCAGATACAGCACAGCACAATCTTTGACAGCAGATCAGGTGGGGGATCAACACATGACAGGCGATGCCATAAAGTGGACGATACTAAATTGTTGATAATGAGAACTCGACCTCTGTATGACATTTTTGATTTAATCCATTTCCACCTCGCAAGACGACCTTTAACTTTTTCGAGAACATTCTCCCAGTTATTAAGAACAACTGAAGGATCACCTAAAAACACTCCTAAATATTTCAGCCCCCCCATCTTCCAGACCAACCCTCCAGGCAAACTGAGCTTCTTCTCCACTCCACCAACACTGAGAGCTTCACTTTTGTCCCAGTTGACTTTGGCTGAGGATATTGAGCCGGACTGAACGACATCTCTTATCAAAACATCAATATCCTGCTGGCTGTCTACCAGGATGACCACGTCATCTGCATTGGCTGACAACTTTAAAGGTGCATTGCAACCTGGAATAGTCAGTCCCTGAAGGTCAGCTCTAAGTTTGTGCAACAAAGGCTCAATTGCTAAGGAGTATAATATGCCGGAGAGGGCACAGCCTTGTCTAACTCCCCTCTGAACCTGAAACAGAGCACTCAAACCACCATTTATCTTCAAGATGCTCTGAATGTCACAATATAAAACCTTTATCTTATCAATAAAACCAGGACTAAAAACAAAGGAACTCAATTTAAGCCATAAATATTCATGTTCAACACGATCAAAAGCTTTTTCTTGATCAATCGATATGATGCCAGCTTTGAGGCCAAACAGTTTACTGATCTCTAAAACGTCACAAATTAAAATGATATTATCAGAAATCAGCCTGCCTGGGACACAGTAGGTCTGATCACACTGAATCTCTTGTTCCATTACTCTGCTCAGCCTGGTCGCCAACACCTTAGAAAGGAGCTTATAGTCGGAGCAGAGCAGCGACACAGGCCTCCAGTTTTTAATGAGCTGTAGGTCACCTTTTTTAGGCAGTAAGGTCAGGACCGCCCTCCTGCAACTCCCTCCGGTGAGGCTATCACTGAGTACTGAAAGCAGATCCCCCCCCACAACCGACCAGAAAGTCAACAGGTAAACCGTCTATTCCTGGAGCTTTTCCACTCTGCATGCTCTGCAGAGCAGCATAGAGCTCATCAGAGGAGAGAGCTGCTTCCAGCTCTACATGATTCTGATGCTCAACCTGAGGAAGTCCAGTGTAGAAACGGTGAGACGCTGCCTGCTCCTTTCTATGCTCACATTTAAACAGCTCTCTGTAAAATTTGACAGCATATTTTCGGATTTCAGTGTGATTAGTCAGCACCTGCCCAGTGTCAGACTGCTATGAACGAACCTCTTCTGTCCATTCTTACGTTCCAAACCCAAAAAGAAATGTGATGGAACATCCATCTGGGCTACATTTTGAAAGCGGGACCTAACCAGAGCCCCCCGAGCTGAGACACCCAGCAAGTTGGCTAAATGAGACTTTTTTACTTTCAGTGTCTCAGTATGGTTCTGATCTCTGGTGGCTTCAGCTAGATCCCGGAGTTCCTCCACTTCAGACTCTAGAGCCCTTACTGAACTTATCAAGGTCCTTGTGACATTCTGTGTGTACTGCTGACAAAATTGCCTAATTCGGACTTTACCAAAGTCCCACCACTGTTGTAAAGACACAAACTCAGATTTCATACTTTGGTGATTTTCCCAAAAAAAGACAAACATTTCTTTGAAATTTTTATCCTCCAGTAAGGCAGTGTTGAAATGCCAGTATGCACTATTGGGTTTTTTATAAAAACAGAAGCTGTCACAAGTGAGTGATCAGAGAAACCAACAGGGCTGATAACACAACTTATAAATACATTAAAATGATACTTAAAACAATAAAAACGATCGAGTCTGGCCATAGACAGTGAATTATCTTTAACATGTGTCCAGGTGTATTGTCTCTGTTTGTCATGAAAGCCTCTCCACACATCACACAACTCCTGAGCCTCCATGAGGTGAAGCAGACGAGTGCGAGAGGCAGCGTGAGGCTCTGCAGGGTTCCTGTCTAACCTGCTGTCCTTAGTACAGTTAAAATCTCCACCTATAAATGCGTATTCTTCTTTATTACATTTCTCAATGACTTAATTTAAAACATCTAGAAACACGACTCTCTCCACTCCCACAACTGGAGCATAAATATTAATGAACACCACTTTTATGTTTTCACACACTGCTCTTACTTTCAACAGACGGCCTTTAATAACTTCTTCAGCTTCTACAGACTTAGGAAGAACATTTCTAGAAAAAAGAATTCCAACCCCACAACTGTTACTAGTTTTGTGGCTTAAGAAAGTTTCACTGGTCCACTCTGTCCTCCAGTCAGTCTCGTTATTAGGAGTACTGTGTGTCTCCTGCATCAAAATGACATCCAGCTTTTTGAGAGAAAATGGCTTGAAAAAAAGATGCCCTTTTCCCATCATCCCTTGCTCCATTTATATTCAAGCTGCCTATTCTTATGTCTCCCATAGGATAGAAAAAAAGTGTGAAACAAAAAAGAGTGAACAAAACAGGCAAAAAAAGGAAAAACTATTTAACTCATTCATCATCATCCAACTGCTTTTTGACCTTTAGAAGCAGTTTCTTCAGGTGGTAAATCTCCTGGTCAGTGAAACCTTTCTCCCCCAGAACTCCAGGGTTTTTCTTAAAAGCCTTCACTGAATCAATGAACAGTTGTAGATCAGGGAACACTTCCTCAACTTTAACATTCCTGGCTCCTTTAGTGTTTTGCAAAAACTTCTTAATACTCATTAAAGAGTAACCACTCCTGCTATTAGCCCGCGTCTGTGAGGAAGCTACAGACTCATCATCACTCTCCTCATCGGCTTCACTTTCACCTGACTGTAGACAATCACTGCTAAGGGACACTTTCTTCACTTTCCCAGAAGGCTGACACACATCACTGCTCACTTTTCTCTTCATATTGTCTTTAAGAGAATGTTCATCTATCGGCATTTCCCCTTCCTCCTCCAGCCGACATTTTGCCTCTGTAATTTCAGTGTGTGTGTTGATTGTGTTACTGTTTCTATTGTCAGTGTGTGACTGATCGGTATCCTCTACAACAGCACTTGAACCAACAGGAACCAGAACAGCTGTACCTAAACTGACAGATCCTAGATCAGCAGCATCTTGATCAGCAGCACCATTATCATTGAAAACTGTGCTAACAGCACTTGAAGCATCAGCCTGTGAACCACTAGAACCTGAACCAGCATCCCCTTGATGCTCCGTCTGTTGTGTGTTCTGTGTGTCTTGTTGTTCTGGACCTGCTGCTGCAGTCTCATTATTTGCACCAGCATCTTTTTTCTGTGGACAGGTTCGGATGAGGTGACCCTCCACTCCACAACCAAAGCACTTCATCCTCTCAGAGGACGCATAAACAATATAATCAAAATCATCTACTCTGAATTTCAACATCAAGTTTAACTCTTCAGTGTTGTTTTTCAGAATCATAAAGACCTGCCTTCTGAAGGAGACAACATGTTTCAGATGTGGAGATTTACAGCCCAGAGGAATCAGTTTGACTGGAGACATTAACTGTCCGTGTCTCGCCAGTTCTCTCTTCAACATTTCATTACTGATGAACGGAGGAACTTTAGACAGATTGATCTTTTTAGCTGGATTAACCAGCGGTACCACCTGAACAAAGGTGTCCTGGATCACTACACCTCGTTCAACAACTGTGCTTACTTTATCAATACTGTCCAAAAAAATAATGACTCCATTGTTCATTCTTGATGCAGACTTTATACCGTCATAACCGACTATTTCTCCGATTGCCAAACTGCAATCCTCCACAGAGCAATTAACAGTCGGACAAAGTTTGACTCCGTGTCTGCGTGTGAGCGTCTCCAGCCCCACGCTTCCAACTCCGTGAGTCGGCATAACTTCCAGCCGAAGCCGGTCGTTACCGCTCCACTAGAACTACAGCACAAAATACAACTGCAGTACAAAAAGTAACAAACAAACAAATAAACATACAAAAAGATAGAAGCACACTCACTTGCTGAATCGCGCACCCACTCTCACTGCCTGACACTCCTCACACACTCAGAGAGAGAGAGAGAGATTTGATTTATTCCAAATATTTTCTACAGTTCATAGTTGAAACATTCATAAAACCATTTTTCAAAGAAAGAAAGAAAAAAACTTACATATTAAAAATAGAGTGAAACACTAACTCTTCCTCCTCCAGTGAACAGATCACATCATTAAAACACCACAGTTTGGTAAAAACATTCAGTTTGTGAAATTTAAAATCAATAAAAACTCTTGCTCTAACTAACGCAACAAACACTCTTCTTAAAACACTTTCCTTTCCTCTCACTTTATTCCTTCTTGTTATGTAGATTGCCATTTTTGCTTCCCCTATTAAAAAGTTTAAAAGTTGCCACTTCTTTGCGTTCACCTTATGATATTCTGCACCATAAATAAAAGCACTAAAAGACCACTCTTCTCTAAAACGATTAAAACATTCCTTTAAAATGTTAAAGAGCTCTAAAAGCTTGTCACACTCTAAAAAACAGTGGAAAATGGACTCAGGCGATTTACAAAAGGGACATTCATTTTTTACAGTGGGATTAAAAACGGAAACAAAACTATTCACAGCAATGGCCCGTGTAGTATTCTCCATTGTAAATCTTCACTTCTATTCTTTGATGGTGCTTTATAGAAACTCCTCCAGCATGGTTCATTTCGTCCTGTCATCTGCAGCCGTCCCCTCCACACAGTGTCCTCCCGCTCCTCCAGTCTCTTCTTGTTAAAAAATACAACACAATGTTTATAAAAAGATTTGCCACTTCCTGTGTGCAGGTCCAGCTCCGTTTTTTAACACCTTGTTCAACACTTTCCCAGAGGACCCTTCCAGGTTGGCAGTCAGAGTAATCTCTGGTAAGGGGTCCTCCGTGTCTGGCTCCTCCACCCCTTCTCCATACTCCTTCAATAAATATAGTTCCTCCTCTGTTAAAACCTTCCTCAATTTGGTCAGCACCAGGTGTGTGAGCCTGGTGGACCTCAACCCCCAGCCGCTCCACCATGGCCTTTCCGTCCTGCAGGTCGTTCCCTGCCGCCTCCACCACCTGCCTCAGCGTCAGGACCCCTGCAGCTCTCAGGATCCTCCTCAGTCCTGGAGTCGACATGTCGAAACTGCAGTTTCCTTATTTTTCTTTTTAAAAACACTCCACGCTTTAACAAGTTCACAGTAAAAACGGGGTAACTCTGATGTGTTTAAAAGTCTTGTGTCCATTAAAAAGAACGAGTTGTCAAGTCCCATTTCACTTGCTCTTTTTAAAATCAGTCCTGCCACGTCCCTCCACACATTCTGATATCCTGTTAAAAACTTTTGTAAAAACCGTAATCTAAAAGTCGCCACTCTGCTCTTAATGTCCACGACACTGTGCTCCCCTTCCTCTTTTGGTAAAAAAAGTATTTCTTTTCTGAGCCCCCCAAAAAATCAATCAGTTCTTTTTGTATTTTTTTGATTAATGTGTCTGGTGGCTGGGCACAGGCCACTCTGTGCCACAGCTGTGAGGCCACCAGGTTATTGATGATGAGTGTCTTTCCTCTGAAGGACAGTTGTGGCAGGACCCACCTCCATTTTCTTAGTTTTCCTTGGATCTTTTCTAAAACTCCTTTCCAATTCTTCTCTGTCACATTCTCACTTCCTAAAAACACTCCTAGATATTTAAAACCATCCCTTTTCCAGTTTAGAAGCCCCCCTCTCCACCTGCCCACTGCCAGTGATTCACTTTTTTCCCAGTTTATTCATGCAGATGATAAAATTCCAAAGTCTGTGACAATGTCTTCTATTCTTTTAATTTCTTCCTGCTTTTTGATTATAACAATGGAATCGTCTGCATGGGCTGATAAAATGTGGTTTCTTTTAAAACCATTTAAAAACAGACCTTCCATGTTTGCTCTTATTTTACACAGCATGGGTTCAATAGATAGAGAGTACAACATACCCGAGAGGGGGCAACCCTGTCTCACCCCCCGACACACTTTAAAAGGGGCACTCAGTCCTCCATCGATCTTGAGTACACTGTCAATGTCTCGGTACAAAACCTGGATCATGGCTATAAGACCTGGGTTGAGGCCGAAAACCTCCAGAGTCTTCCAGAGGTAAAGGTGCTCAACCCGGTCAAAAGCCTTTTCCTGGTCTAACGAAATGAGGCCAGTTTCAATGCCCAACGAACCAGAGATGTCCAAAATATCCCGAATTAAGGACACACTGTCCAGAATAGATCTACCAGGCACGCATTACATCTGGTCCTGGTGGACGCCGTGGTCCATCACCTTCCTCGGTCTGTTGGCCAGCGCTTTGGATAAAATTTTGTAATCCGTGCACAAAAGAGAAACAGGACGCCAGTTCTTTACCTCTTGCGGATCTCCTTTCTTTGGTAGAAGAGTTGTCACTGCCCTCCTGCAGCTAAGAGGTAAGATGAGGTCTTTAAAACTTTCATTTAAAACCATTAAAACATCCGCTCCCAACTCCTCCCAGAACTCTTTATAAAATTCCACAGGAATCCCGTCGATGCCTGGGGCCTTGCCTCCCTTCAGGCCCTGCAGGGCCGTGGCTAGGTCGTGCAGAGTCAGAGGTTCCTCCAGCTCTGCAGCGATGTTGTCTGGGATCCTGGGTAGAGTTTCACAGAAAGAATAAAACAGTTCTTGGTGCTCTTGATACTCACTTCTGTAGAGGTCTGCATAAAAAGTTGAAAAACGTCTGCAGATCTCCTCTGGTTTTTTGAGTTCTTGTCCTGTAGCAGATTTGATTTCGTGAATGAATCTGTTCTGTCCGTTTTCTTTTCCAAGTTATAAAAGAATTTTGATGGTGCGTCCATCAGCATGGCACTTTGGAAACGGGAGCGGACCAGCGCCCCCTGAGCCTTAGTGTCTAGTAGGTCTTTAAGAGCAGATCTTTTAGACTTGAGATCTTCAATATGATCTCGATTTCCAGTGGATTCTAATAAACTTTGTAACTCCACAATGTCTCCACAATGACATTGAGAGTGTACTGTTGACAGAGCTGCTTTATTTCGACCTTCCCACAATCCCACTACTGTCTTAAAGAATTAAAACCAAGAAACCTAAAAACACCCTTAAATTGGAATCAGATAAGAGGGTGGTGTTAAAATGCCAGTAAGTACTCTGAGATTTTAACTTAGTGATCACAACATTACATGCAACCAAACAGTGATCAGTAAAACCAACAGGCATTATTTTGCATTTCTTAAAACATTGAAATGGTGTTTAAAACAATAAAACTGGTCTAGTCTGGCCATGGAAAAAACATTTCCTCTGGAGTGAGTCCCGGTGTATTTTCTCTTTTCACCCTTTATCCTCCTCCAAACATCTGTGATCTCATGTTCCTTTAAAAACAGTTTCATTGCACTCTTTGATGGTTTGTGAGGCTCATTGTGATTCCTATCTAAAATATCATTTTCAGTGCAGCTAAAATCTCCTCCCAAAAACAAAAACTTGTCCGCACTAACTTTTCTTAAAACAGAGGTTAAAACCTGTAAAAAGGCGACTCTGTGTGGTCCTGTGGTCGGAGCGTACACGTTTATAAAAACCAGTTTAAAACGTTCAAAAATAGCTTTTACCACTATCAGTCTGCACTCCACCACCTCCTCCACCTGAAAGGATGCTGGGTAGAGTTCTCAACGGGTCGGGCCTCGGGCTTCCTTTTTTATAAAACACATTTCTTGCAGGTTGTAAATTATATAGCCTGTTGTGAATCATCGCTGTTGACCTGTGGTGAAGAGTGAGTCTGGCTGCCTGCTTTATGGGGAGGGGCAGACGCAGAACTGACGCCGCTGCGTGACGTATACTCGCCCCTATAGCCTGGCTGGAGAAAATGGAATTGGCTAAAAGTAAACTTGCTACTGGCAAATTCACCCTTGCTTTTCGAGGAGTGGGGAAATCGTCTGTTTCTGTCTCTCCGAATATATTTCCCCACTGGTCGAAGCGCGGTGTCTTCTTTGCAGCGGGAGCGGGAGCTGCTGCTGACGTTGTCGCAGCACCTGTCTCCTGGCTCGCGTCACCTTTCCTTCTGCTGTCTGTCTGATCATGATAACAAGTGTATGAGGAAAACAATGCAGGCGCGCTGGGGGTCGGGTTCGGGCAGACAATTCATGCTGGTATGTCGGGCTGCGTCGGGTTCGGGCTTAAAACCCGCGGGCCGGGTCAGGTCGGGTTGTAATTTTCAGGCCCGTTGAGAACTCTAATGCTGGGGCAAAGCTTTTAGAGAAAAGAAGAGCCAGGCTCCCACTGGTGCTGCTTCTGTGGCTGAGCACCACCTCTCCCCCCCACTCTCTCTTCCAATCCGACTCATTTCTGGTGTCATTGTGCGTTTTCTGTACAAACATCACATCTACTTCCTTCAGGTGCATGAGTTCGTAGAGCAGAGACCTTTTGGATGCTTTCCTCGCCCCGTTAATATTCAACAAGCTAACATTAAAGCGACTCATGACGAGGGAAAGATAGAGCAGCCAGAGCACCAGCACGAATGTACACATCTTCATCTTCATTGTTAATTTCTTTTCTGATCTTCTGCACTATTTTCTTCAGTCTGTACACTTCCTGTTCAGTAAAACCGCCTCTTTCTTTACTCCTCATCTGTTGTTGGGCAGAGTTTGCCAACAGCTCCTTATCAGAGAAATAATTCTCCACTTTCATTCCTTTCATATTCTTGGTTTTTTAAAGGAACACTTTGATTTTCCCCACACTGTAACTCTTTTTGTTTCTTTTCTTTTTGGAGACTGCAGTTTCCTTATCACTGTCCTCTGCAGAGTTTTCCTCTATGCAGGATTCAGACTTGGAGCCTCCCTGTTCACCTGCTTCCTTCTCCTCACTTCCTGTCCCTCTCTTTACCTGAGAAACTCTTCTACTGCTCTATGCTTTTCTTTTTAGATGAGGCACTTTTAAAAGCTTGTCCTTGTCTCCCATTTCAAAATCACTCTCCTCCAACACTTCTTCCTCCACCGCTGTATTACCTACACACTTTCCCTTTTGTTTAGCTGCTTTTTTTCCTTTACTTGTCTCTTCCTGTCCTCCATACCCTCATCTGTCTCCTCCTGTCCTCTCACACTCACCTGATTGTCTCCTGTACCCTCACCTGTCTCCTCCTGTCCTCTCACACACAACTAATTGTCTCTTGTACCCTCACCTGTCTCCTCCTGTCCTCTCACACTCATTTGACTGTCCTTCATGCCCTCACTTGTCTCCTCCTGTCCTCTCACACACAACTAATTGTCTCCTGTACCCTCACCTGTCCCCTCTGGTGTCTCCATGTCCACCTGTTTCTCCTTTTGCCCCTCACCTGTCTTGTTATGGCTTTTCTCTGGACATGCTCTGATCAGGTGTCCCTCTCTACCACACCCAAAACACTTGCTACTATCAGAGGAGACAAAAACAACATAATCAAAATCGTCCACTCTGGTCTTAAAGGATAAGCTAAGCTCTTCAGTCCTGTTGTTAAGGATCATCAGGAAGTTTCTTCTGTGAGACACTACATGTTTCAGCAGAGGAGACTTGCAACCTGTTGGAACTTTCTTCATTGGTGAAACGATTTTTCCATATTTAGCCAATTGGTCTATTAATGTTTCATCTTTGATGAATGGTGGGACATTTGAAATTGTTACCTTTTTTGCCGGTGTGGCGAGCGGCATCACGGAAACGAACATGTCATTCACCGTGACGCTGCTCTCCACCACCGCGTTCACTTTTAAAATACTGTCAAGAAATATCACCACAGCTCCATTCATCTGAGCGGCCGATTTAACTCTGCTGTGGCCGACAGCCTGCCCCACTGCCAGGCTGCAGTCCTCCACCGAGCAAGACGAGGGCATGGACAGCTTGATGCCGTGCTTCCTCGTCAATCTGCTCAAATCCATGCCGGCGTTTTGCACGATGACCAGCAAAAGCGCTGGTCGACTGCACAAACGCACAAACACACACGCACGAAAATGAAACTCTACACTGTAAACCTTCAACTAACCTGGTTTACAAACACTAACAGAAAAAAAAAATATATATATATAAGCCTTTAGTTCGCGAAAATCGCTCGCATCCACCGCTCAACACGCTCTCTGCATCTACTAAGAGAGAGAGAGAGAGAGATTTTTTTTAATTTTTGAATCAACTTTATTTTTCGTTCTTTTTTTCAAAAAATCATCTGAATATTATATATTCAAACAAATCCACTCTTACTCTTTACAGTAAATAAATAAATGAATAAATAAATACTTGATTCACATGAGCATATCTCCAAACTGCAGTGTGTGGTTTTCCACAGAACACAATGCCTGATTAAAACACCAAACCTGCTGGAACGAGTCCAGATATCCTGCTGCTTTGTAATAGTTAAAATCAATGAGGAGTCTGGACTTCATCATATTTCATATTTACACACAGTGACAGGTTCAACGATTAAGACATCCTCCACCTTCCTCCTTCGGCTAAAATACACCGTCATCTTGGCCTGCCCTAAAACAAAGTTTAAAAGCTGGCATTTGTTCTTGTGTTGGCGTGTGTATTTAAAACCCAGAATAAAAAGCTACTTGGTAAAAACCTCTCCACATTTGGTAAAAACTGTTTGTAAAAACAGAAACAAGGGTAAAAGATGAAGACACTCAAAAACAGTGAAACACAGTGAAAAACGCAGTAGGGACACTTGTCCTCTGCTGCCGGGTTTATAGTGGACACAAAGGAGTTCACTGCTCTCCAGTGAATGTCTGCATGTCTTTTTGAGAGTGGAGGCTTGTAGAAAGACATCCACTCAGGTCTGGCTGCAGGAGCCAGCTGCAGATATCTCCTCTATGGAGTGTCAGGTCTCTTGTCCAATTTTGTTCTGTTTATTGCTTTCACCAATATTTTGTAAAATGTTTTTCCTGTGGTACCAAGGTGTGTATATTCCATTAAAATCCCAGAGCAGTCTTTAAAATCTGGTGCCAGGAAAATGGCAGGAAAATGATCATCATCGGTCACTGTTTGATTAAAAGAGGAGCACAGAGCGACGCACCACAGACAGACGTATATATATATATATAT
>CAEMYA010001243.1:1722603-1747248 GCA_903131615.1 Diplodus sargus
CCCCTCAACGTGCTCTACTCTCTCTCTCTCTCACACACACTTCTTACATATCACTGACTATTTCCCTGTCAATATCACCAGCAACCTTGTTTCAAGTGATTAAACCATTAAAAACAATAAATAGCCAGCAGCATCTTCACTTTAATAATCCGTGTTTATCATAGGAACAGACAGCTGCCGCTTGACGTATTGGGCCTCAGTTAGTTACAGTAACGTTAGTAATAGTGAGCTGTAGAGTTTCTACAGTCAGCTGAGCGTCTACAGCCAGAGAAGGAGAAGCGGACAGGTGGGCTAACGTTGTGCTAAAAGCTAATCAGCCTTCACCTCAACCCGCTTCCCTGCAATAAAACTGGACTGAATTGAGTTTATTAGGTTTTTACTCTCTCACTCGCACACACAGACTTCTACTGTCACGGACTATTTCCACATTGATATTAGCGAGTGATTAACAGGCTCGTCTGGAGGGACAGCGAGCAGCAGAGCTGCCGCTTATGTTTATATAACGTTAACGGGCTCACGGTAATGTTACTAGTAGTTGTGAGTTGTACAGTACTGGGATGTTTATTACAAATTCGAGAGAGTCTGCTGCCTTAACTTACCTTCGGAGCCAAGCCCCCAGGAACAGCGCCGGGCTGTGAATCCAGTTTTACCTGGTGGCTAAACTTTTTCTCCTCTCTGCTGCATGTGTGTGAGCACTGTGCATGCACAGCTTTCACTACTGATTGGCTGTTACCTGCTCTGCGTGTAGCCAATCAGATGGCGTTGTGGGTGGGACAATGCTGGAGACAGAGTAGGGGCAGCAGACAGAGAGGCTCGGCTGCATCAGAGCCAAAATAACCCAGTTTTAAATTGATGTCTTATCGGCCGTCGGATTTTAAAAAAAGCCGATGCCGATATGCGTCAAAATGCCGAATATCGGCGCCGATAATCGGCCCGACCGATAATCGGTCGATCCCTAACAAAAACGCAATCACATTAACAAAAACACAATCACAAAAACAGAAACACAACAACATTAACAAAAACACAACAACAAAAAGAAAGAAAAACACAACCACATTTACAAAAACACAACGACATTAACTTCCACCCGAAAAGGTAGGTACCTTCTATGACACGGATCAATGCTGATTGGACAAAAGCACGTCCATCTTCTTAACTAGGTGGGAAGGGCTGCTTTGATGCGGACATATGAGGTGATAGTTGATACGCTGTCAACCTTTCATAGCATAACAATGAGTGTTCGGAGTTTGAAGACACGTTTAAGAGAAGCAGGGTCAAGCCAGCCATGGTTTGCATTTGCTTGGTCAAATCAGCCGTTTTTTTCTAGTGCGCGAATCTACTAACAAGGGCCAATCGGATAAAGCCCCAGCTAGCCGTTAGCTACCCTGACAAAATTAATTGGCATCAGTTTGGTGGTGGTTACCAGGTTATGATGGCTGAGGGAGGAGAGAAAAGCGATGAAAATGTGGCAGACGAAGACCTTGTGGTGAAAAGAAACAGCACTGAGTGTGTGCTAATTGTGTGAGTATGTATGTTTGTATGTATGTATCCAGGAAATAGTAGGACGAACAAGTGTGCACCCTTCATCACGCTACTAAACAGTTAAGGGAATGAATTACGGGATGTTTTTAACTCTGACGTGAACGGGTCAGAGAGCTGTGTCGTGTGTGTGTGTATGTGTGTGTGTGTGTGTGTGTGGGAGAGCCGTGTGCTGGGCGACACCACGGAGCAATATGCCGTGTGTGTGCATATGCGCTGCCCACAATTAGTGACAGAGAAGATGGATTCAGTAGAGACGATGTGTTACAAACACAGGTACCACCTGCAATACAACCATAAAGACCGACACAAACAATTCAATCATTCATCCTTAACTGTATAGTTGATAATATGCAAACTTCAATATTTGTTTATTTATCGCTAATTATATCGTCATCGCAATATTGAACAGTGTTATCACACATTGCAGATTTTCCTCATATCGTGCAAGCCTAATATATGTACCTCCAGCTCAATGCTGGGAAGACCAAAGAGCTGGTGAACATCCAGGGAATAGAAATGATTTGATAAACTTGTCAAGAAGGCCAGCTCTATCCTGGGATGCCCTCTTGACCCAGTGCAGGTGGTGGGAGAGAGCAGGATGATGGAGAAGCTGTCATCGCTGTTGGTGAGGAGGCCCATCCCTTGCAGGTCGCTATCATAGCACTGGGCAGCTCCTTCAGCGATAGACTGATACACCCCAAGTGTGTAAAGGAGAGGTACAGGTCCAAGTGTGTGAACGAGAGGTATCGCAGGTCCAAGTGTGTGTGCTAGCTTAGCCGGATTTCTATTGTAAAGTGAACACAACTCACCACTCTCCTGCCGCAACTTCCTGTTGTGGGGAAGTCCCTCTGAGTCGTTTACAGAGTGCGGTTAGAAATGCTCACTTCCGTTCTTTTCCCTGTCCACTCTCGACAATAACTGTTATTAGCTGGTAGGCAAGACACATATGAACTTTGATTGCATTTCCATGGAGTGAAAATCATACATTTTCATCCTTGAGCTACGGAACTCTACTGCACTCGGTAAGCGACTCGCAGGGCTTCCCCACAACAAGGAGCTGTTGCAGGAGTGTGGTAAGTTGTGTTCACTTTTCAATAACAATCCGGCTAAGCCAGCGGAGGTTTGATGCCTTGAACTATGTGCTGCGACCCTATTTGTACTGTTGCTGAAGTTTGGTGCTGTTCTTAGCATTATTTGTGGCTTTTTGATGGCGGTTTGTTCATGGAGGCATATACTATAATGTATTGTTATCATGCGGTCATTTCCGACGTTGCTAAAAGTATGTAACCTAGCGGTCTGCAAACTTGATCTCTTGAGGGGGGGTCTTACTCGGTGTCACGGTGTGTTAGACCATGGATTAAACTTACAATGGAATACCCCTTTAAGAGTCCAAATTGCTGTTGATCAACTGAGCAGATTGCAGTGGGTACTGGTAAGAAGGCTCCCTGGCATCCACTTCCTCTACCATGGCAACTCCCCCCGACTCCCCGTGGATAGCAGAGAACTTGGAAAGAAAAACAAGTCTGATGGACAAGCTGAACAACTGACTGAGACAGGGGTGAAATAATAGTCAGTTTGTTTGTCCCTCCCACACTTGATATAAGGAAGAGGTTTTTATGTGTGTGTGTGTGTGTGTGTGTGTGTGTGTGCACACGTGTGTGTGTGTGTGTGAGCGTGTGTGCCTGCCCTCTGGGAAAGTGCATGCAAGTGTGAAACTGTGCGGCAGCACTAAATCTCAGCAAGTGTTTTTTTCAGCCACTGAACTGCTATTAATCTTGGATGCGAGCCTGTTTGTTTGAAATGGATTATAAGGCTCCACAACTAATGAGTTTTGGGCCTGAACCCTGAGATCACTCCAGCAAGGGCTGGGAAGATGTAGAGTGGAAGAGGGGGGCAAAAAATAAAGTAAAGAAAGAAAGTGCAATAGGTGTGTGCTCATCTGTGTTTCGGCAGCACTATACAACCAACGAGCAGAGAAGCTGCAGTTCACTGTGGTGTTAGCTGCAGTTCTCAGTGCCACAGACATGAAACAAGGAAAAAGGAATTCCACAGGTTGTGAGCATCTCATTAGCCTGGCAAATTAATACATTCATTAACATTCATTACTTTCATTAATTGTGTCCAATACCAGACACCCATTGTTTTACAGACAGTGGTTTCACTCATGAAGGTGAAGTCAACTCATGTCGTGCTTCCAAATTCAATTGTTGTGAACATGTTTGACATTGACACATACATTTTTAGTACAATGCTGAGCAAGACATTCCACTCTAGCTAGGTCCTCATGGGAGATCCTTGTGAGATCCAAGTGCAGTAGATTTCCACAGCTCAAGGATGAAAATGTATGATTATTACTCCATGGAAATGCAATCAAAGTTAATATGTGTCTTGCAGTAGCGTAACATCATGGTGATAGGCCCCGGTGCAAATATTTTTTTGTGGCCTCACCCCCACCCTAACCACAAGCGCACACTCGTGCGCACTGCACGCACGCATGCAAACACAGGCTTGGACACACACGCACAACCACTCGAGAGAACTGCGATTGCAGGGGTGGACTGGCCATCGGGAGTACGGGGATTTTTCCTGCTGGACTAATCAATAATGGGCTGATGGACGGCCGTTTATTTATGTATTTATTTTTTTGCCTTAGTAATTGCCTTAAATTACCAAATAATAGCCGTGTTTCAATTAACCGCACGGTCCCCTTTAAACGCCGGGTGCAGGTGTATATTTTGATAAATAACCGCTGGTTCCAAATAAATGCCGGGTCTAATTTATTTTAAAAGAAAATCGAGGAAGAGACACTGCACGTTTTTCTTCTTCACATTTTTCACGTATTGTGCTTGCTTTCTGTCAGTCACTCTCACATTGATGATCGCCATGGCTCTGGTGCAGCAAAAAACTAAAAAGTACGACTTGAAATTCAAAATTTCTGTTGTAAAATATGCAGAGGAGAACTCGGGAGAAGCAGCCGCTAGATGTTTCTCTGTCGACCCCAAGAGAGTTAGAGAAACTGAGCTTCAGGGTCTGTCCAAGCTTGAGATAAACATGTGGGACTGGGTTATCAGCAAACTGGCACGCCATGAGAGAGTGTCCCGCAAAATGATCAGGGCGATGGCAAAACAAATGTACGCCACCGTGAGTGACAGCTGAGATGAGGAGTTTGCCGCAGTGCCAGTTGGCTAAATCGTTTCCCCATCAACTTCACTTGCAGGTTACAACTAATACCCAGAAGGTGCCAGAGAATTCACAGAGAAGCTGGCAAAGTTTGTGACATTTTCATCCCGGATTTTTGTGAGGAAGGAATTAAACGCCTGTCCCAAATTGCCACCTGGTCTGTTAAGTGACTGAAACAAACAAACACCCCGGCTATTCTTTGGTGTTTTAAAGTATGATAACTCTCCCGGCCCGGGGAGAGGGACATGCATCAGCTCGGCCCACAGTCTAAAGCAGTGTTTTTCAACCCTGTTCCTCGGGGAACACTGCCCTGCAATGCTTTAGATGTTTCCTGCTCCAACACACCTGATTCAAATGAATGCCTCCTCATCAGGCTTTTGCAGAGCTTGATGATTGGCCAATAATTTCAATCAGGTGTGTTGGAGCAGGAAACATCTAAAACATGCAGGACAGTGTTCCCCGAGGAACAGGGTTGAAAAACACTGGTCTAAAGAATACCTGGCCTGGTGTTTGGACAAATTATAATTTCCTCCTCCTATACAAGCCACTCTGCGTTACCTTACTGATCCGCCCCCAACTATTTCATTCACAAAAACAGGGGCCTGTGGCAATTCGGGACGGCTGGTTTTTTTTGGGTTTTTTTCTTCCTTCATGGGCCCCTGACGGTGTCTGGGCCCCGGTGCAGCTGCACTGGTTGCACCACCGATACTTTTGCCACTGGTGTCTTGCCTACCACTTCATAACAGTTATTATTGAGAGCTGACAGGGAAAAGAACATAATTGAGCATTTCTAACTGCACTCGGTAATCGACTCGTCAGGGCTTCCCCACAACGAGCAAGCTGCTGGAGGAAAGTGGTGAGTTGTGTTCTCTTTTCAATGGAAATCTGGCAAAGCTAGCAGATGTTTGATGTCTCAAACTATGTGCTGGGACCCTATTTGTACTGTTGCTGAAGTTTGGTGCTGTTATGAGAATTGTTTGTGGCTATGAGTGGCTTCTTGATGGTGGTTTCTTGGTGGAGGCATAGACTGCAGTGTGCTGTTATCGTGCCGTCTTTTCTGAGGTTGCTAAAACTACATAAGCAAGTGGTCGGTAAACTTGATCTCTCAAGGGGGGGTCTTACTCGGTGTCACAGTGTGCTAGACAATGGATTAAATTTACGCCCCCAGTTCCACAAGTGTTCCCAGGAGGAAGACTAGTGTAATGACTTCTCTAGTCATACAGATAATAATATAACCACTTAGTGTAGCATCAATATGCTAACAGTATGAGTGACGACCGACCACACTCGGATCGCCCCCTACTGGTGTGGCGGATCATTACCAATACATCACAACTAGTTGTGAGCTTTGGTACCATGATAGATGAAGAGACCTAATATGGTCTCACTGGTTAATTAGTGGGCTGTGCTCGCCAGCCCACTATTGATATTCACCGCGCCTCTTCTTAATATTATTATTCCCCCTCCTTAGTTTTTCTGTCGCTATCTCCTCCCACACCGTTGAGCGCACACAAACAAAAAAATATATCAAAACGTGCGGCTCGATCTGACTCAGTGAGCTATAATTCAGTTTTCCGAAATATTAATTTTTCGGAAAACTGCGCAGAATTTCCCATAAGGAATGAATGGGACGAGGTCAAAAAAGTCGCACATCTGCGACGTTTTTCAAACATCTCCTGCTCCTAGAAACACCATTCAAACTTTAAAATATAGGCACAAGTCTTGTCTATTTGAGTTGTATTTGAACTTTTTTCCTACGATGTATAGTTTTTGAACTCTGACCCCTTAATGACGGTGAGTGATTTTGGAAAAATTTAGAGTTTTCAATGATTGTGTATGGCGGAATGTTCGTGCAGCAGAGTGGCAGGGACCAACTGACACAGTGGCAAAAACTAAAAAATTATCTCAGAAATGTTCTCTTTCCGTGATGATTCAGGCCACAACTGTCACTCAAAAACAGTGATATTTTACAGAGTTGTAGCCACACGTGTCTTCTTTCTCCCAATGTGTCCACTTTATCGGTAGGATTTACGGTTTTTGAATTAACTGTCTCTAACCGACAAGAGTAGCTCTCAACAGTCCTATTCACTCCAATGTAAATCGGGAAGACGATTTTCGAAACTGCACCCTTTTTTAACTCGCTCTTATTTCCACATTTCTGAAGCTAGGACCACGAAACTTCATGAGTGTCTTCTTTAAGGCCTTTCTGGCTCGATCGTCAAAAAAAATTGCAGATTTCATGTATGATTTGGACTAAATAGCACTAGTTTGACGTCCTAGATTTGAGGCAGAAATCAGTCTCAAATCAGCCTGGGACGGCCGTTGCTATGGGCCCTCACCAACCGTCACCTAGCAACTGAGATCAGCTGGGCCAGCAGAGAGAGTGACACACACTCACATGCACACAAACACATGCAGACACACACACACACACACAGACAGACAGAGAATATTCATGTTTTCGCGACGTAAGGAATGAGGAATGAATGGGACGAGGTCAAAAAAGTCGCAGACACACAAATACACACACACACACACATACACACATTTTAAAGTTTGAATGGTGTGTCTAGGTCAAAGTCCAAGTTTTTTTCGTCACGGGGCAAAGCGCACAGCCCACTCTCGCGATTCCCCGACGGGGAATTGTCTAGTTAATATTCATCTTCATAGTGCATATGTATGATTTATGAAATGTTTAAGGTAGGAGAAGCCTCAGGGATGACACTGATGGAGACAGATAAAAACCAAGGCAATGTGGACTGATAAAGATAATTGGGTATTCATTCTTTGGGTAGCTATTTGGTTTTCAATTTTAGGAATCAGATTTTTTTCTTTACATAATAGTAGGCTATCAATGAAGGCAGGTAGCAATTTACAATAAGGGTACATTAATTAGCATTAGTTAATGTTGTAATAACCATTAACAGTATGATTGTTGGCAAGGGATGTCACAAAATCTTAATCGAGTGAATGCAGATGGTAATAACATGATAACAAGATCCTGCAGTAAAATTAGAAAAAAAACCCCAAAGTAACAAACATCAAAATGACATGCATCACATGAACACATTTCCAAAAAGATTGAATCCATTATTTAAATTATATGACCTTCAATATCTCTCTATAAAAGCAAGGAATCTCTGTCTGTCTGTGTGTGTGTGTGTGGCTCAAATATCTCTGCGGATCAGGATCAGAATGACCTGAGAGTTTCAACATGGCTGCCGTTTGGTTCAGTGGTGTGCGACTTCGCATTTGTTTGGACTGCAATGAAACTGTGAATAAATTATTTCATAAATGCTTTACACATTCTGGAGCATAGTCCACCGAAGCTACCACAGTGACATGCGCATTAAAGCCAATCACTGCAGAGCTCAAGCCTGTGACCAGGCTTGGGGAGTAACGGACTACATGTAACGGCGTTACGTAATTAGGATACAAAAAAACAGTAACTGTATTCCGTTACAGTTACAGAAAAAAAAGACGTAATCAGATTACAGATACTTCTGGAAAAAATTGGAATTATTAGTTGGATTACAATTAAAATATATGATGATGAATGAATGTGAATGAATGAATTAATCTAACACTTGCCAATGCGGCAATGCCGTATGCACGCGCGCACACATTACTACAGTTCACGACAAGTCAGTCACGGGGGGCAACATCACTGTACAGTGCAAGCCAGCCACTGTCATTGTCCAAGGACTCCACATCTAGTTTAAAGAAACATTTAATGTTAAGCGAATCTGCGAACGTTAGCTAGCTATACAGAAATTCTGTTAGCTAAAGTTAACATTAGTTAGCCTGCTAACCAGGCTCGGGCTGTCATCGTTACTACTACTACTACTACTGCTGCTGCTGCTGCTGCTGCTGCTGCCACTACTACTACTACTAGTAAATGATCACAGAAGTTTTTATTTCTGATATAATTTAACATGCTGTAGTACGAAGGCTCGTTTTGGTTCGCTCCCGTTTGCCCTGTTAAAATGAAGACATTACATTGTTAATACAAACTCAAGACTTCCTGTGTCCGTCTCAAATGAAAAGTCCTCTAGCATAAATAACACTGTAAGCTTTTACTGTGAAACATTTGCATGGACTTCATCGTGGAAAACTCGTTGACTTGCGAGGGCTCCATAGGTCGTTGAAATGTAGCTACTGCCACCTTGTGGGGCTTGTACGTTACAAAATTGCCTGAAACACCTGCAGTGACTGAAATGGGTCACTTACACACATCTTATGGATATTTCTTCTTTCTTGTCTTTATTTGCATTTGTGTTGAGGTAATCCAAAAGTAATTTAAAGTAATCAAGTTACATTACTTTAATATTGTGGTACTTGGATTACGTTACTGACTACTTTTTTAACAGGTAATTAGTAACTGTAACGGACTACATTTTTAAAGTAACCCTCCCAACCCTGCCTGCGACACACATTAAGAAACACGCAGATTTATACCTGCGGCAGCGCGAGCTGGACCGGGAGTTAGCCGGTGGTTCGGTCCCGTTCTGTTCTGTGCATGATCTAAACTGACTGTTGTGGATTAATAAGACTAAACGAGACCGGATCGGTCTGTTCGGGTCTGAGGAGATGCGGAGACGCGCGGACAACAAAGTGGAATCGGAATCTGTGGATGTTTGTGTGTAGCTAGCTGCTAGCCGCTAGCTAACCTACACGGCCCAACTCCCGAGCTGACGGACCGGACGTACCGACCTGTCCAAAACCGGACTTGGGGTAAATAATGTCCGCCACGCTTTTTTCGCAAACATTGCCGTCACGTTTGCTTTGTGTCTGGTGCAGAAGAAACGGTAAAAAAGGGCTTTTGTCACGAAAGTGTTCAAGCAGCAAGTTTGGTTGTAGAGGAACAGGAAGTTGTGGGAGGGACTTCAGCGGATGAGTGACAGGCAACGACGGTCGGCGTACAGGCAGCGATATTGAGAATTGAGAGATTTGTGACATTGAGCGTGTTAGGAGAGTATAGTTAGTGTTTGGTTTTGTGTGTAGTGGAGTCGGTTTTTTGTTTAATGAGTCAAAACAATGAGAAGCTGAATGTGGAGCAGGCAGTGCAGCTCTTCATTCAGCTGGAAGGAGCTCAGGCAGACCTGAGCCTGCATTTAAATGTAAATAGTTACACAGAACTTTGTAAATTTTTATAATGTATGCACTTATTCAGCAAACAACAATTTATATTTGCATTATCTCTCTATAAAAGCAAGGAATCTCTGTCTGTCTGTCTGTCTGTCTGTCTGTGCCTCAAATATCTCTGCGGATCAGGATCAGAATGACCTGAGAGTTTCAACATGGCTGCCTTTTGGTTCAGAGGTGTGCGACTTCGCATTTGTTTGGACTGCAATGATACCGTGAATAAATTATTTCATAAATGCTTTACACATTCTGGAGCATAGTCCACCGGAGCTACCACAGTGACATGCGCATTAGAGCCAATCACTGCAGAGCTCAAGCCTACGACACACATTAAGAAACAAGCGGATGTATACCTGCGGCGGTGCGAACTGGACCGGGAGTTAGCCGGCGGTTCTGTCCCGTTCTGTTCTGTGCATCTAAACTGACTGTTGTCTAAACTGACTGTTGTGGATTAATGAGACTAAACGAGACCGGACAGAGTCTGTTCGGGTCTGAGGAGAGCGGATTTATACCTGCAGCGGCGCGCGCTGGACCGGGATTTTGCCGGCGGTTCGGTCACGTTCTGTTCTGTGCATCTAAACTGACTGTTGTGGATTAATGTGACTAAACAAGACCAGACCGGTCTGTTTGGGTCTGAGGAGATACGGAGACGCGTGGACAACAAAGTGGAATCGTAATCTGTGGATGTTCGTGTGTAGCTAGCGGCTAGCTGCTAATCGCTAGCCTACCTACACGGCCCAACTCTTGAGCTGACGGACCGGACGCACCGACCTGTCCAAAACCGGACTTGGGGTAAATAATGTTTGGTTTAGAGTGTAGTGGAGTCGGTTTTTTGTATAATGAGTCAAAACAATGAGAAGCTGAATGTAGAGCAGGTAGTGCAGCTCTTCATTCAGCTGGAAGGAGCTCAGGCAGACCTGAGCATTGCCTGCATTTAAATGTAAATAGTTGCACAGAACTTTGTAAATTTTTATAATGTATTCACTTAATCAGCAAACAACAATTTATATTTGCATTATAAGTAATAAGATGTGACCTCCTTGTCTACTTGGATGATATAATTATCCGAGGGGGAGGTGTTGAGGAGAACTTGCAGCGCTTGGCCGATGTCTTTGAGCGCCTCCACAGTTATGGGTTGAAGCTCAAACCCAAGAAATGTCAGTTGTTGAGAGACAAGGTCCTTTTCCTCGGACATGTGGTCAGTGGAATACACTTGGCAGCCCCCAAGGAACACAGCTGTACGTGGAGAAGCATCCTTCCCCCCGCCCGTCCTACAGACTCCTCATCACATTTCTGCCATGCGTCTGTCACAGGCAAAAAAACTTTACCTCACCGAGTGTTTCTGATGAAAAAAAATCTCCGCGACGGTCTGCCCTCCGCACCGAGACTTCAGTGAACTTTACCCCGGAAGACAGTCTCCGTCGGTTTTGATTGACAGGGGAGACACCGGGGAAACCCCTTGAAAACACACACACATCATCATCATGACGTGTACCATCACGTCTCTTTAGGAGCCGCAGCGCCGGCTTTCTGTGTGAATTACGCAGCGGTTCGTCTTTACAGCAGTGTTTCGCTCTGTGTGAACAGACAACGGCGGAGAATAGGCGAACGACCGCTGTGGTGTTAATTCGGTGTTACTTACATCTCATAGGGCTGATCTGGACTGGAAGTTGTGTTGCGATTCTGCCTTCTCACAGCACGAGACAGGTTCGTGGATCTGAGTGTCGCAATTTCAGCTTCGATACTAGATCGTTACAGCCCTACTAGCGACTCAGGTGGGAAGTGACGAACGCGTCCGGACAAGTTCCTCGGTGCTCGTGCTACAGTGACGTGCCACTGCCAAGTGGCCTGGGTCATTCAATAGGTCAAATTTAAAATGCTTGTGCATTGAATTGCTTAATTTTTATAACGCGTTAATTTGCAGTGTAATTAATTAATCCAATTAACGCGTTAAACTGACAGCCCTAATATATATATATATATATATATATTTCTATATATACATACATACCCACTCTTCGGACAGTGGGTAGAGGGTTAGCCATTGCCAAACAGATCAATAAAGTCTTATTTCAATACCTCAGATTGTTGCTTCACAACATCACAGGCCCCTGTGTGTATAATGAGAGATTGAGCTGTTGGATGTTCAGCAACGATGTCCAGAAATTTTTTTGAGATGTCAGAGAACATATTGTTAGTAAAAAAGTACTTTGGTGTTCCTCTTGCCGCAAAAGCTGTTCCTTCACAGAAACACCACCCACAATCAGTGTTTGAAGCCCAGTCATTAGTTCTCTCTGTTGCCCTCTACTTTTAGATTTGGTGTCATATTTAGGGCCCGAACAGGTCTCGACCTTTTTTGTATATAGGTCACACCTGCCAAAAAATGTGATAATCTATTGTCATTGTGAATTTCCACCACTAGGTGGCGGTATAATTAAGGAAAACTTTTTTGAAAGTGCATTTTGCCTTATAACTCTCATATACTTTATTGCACGTTCAAAAATCTTATATCCATGGATTCCCTGAATTGTGTTGGGTCTCGTGATATAGGCCACGCCCATTTCTGCCAACCATTTTTTTTTCTCGCAAATTCATGAAATGTCACAAACCCACTTTTTCAAACTCCTCCCTGGCGATTTCACTGATTTGCACAAGCTTTGTACACAGCATCTGTGGACCCTCTGAGCAAAATGTTATTAAAAGAATTTTCATATTTCAAACAATACTCAAGTTATTAAATAACAACTTCCTGCAGATTTCGTTCCAAACAGTAAGTGTTGTATATCTCCACATTGGTGTGTCCGAATGACATCAAACTCATGTTACTACTTTTCCAGAAGCCCCTAAGGCTCTGTACAAAATGTTGGCTGATGACCACCAGGTGGCGCTCTTTAAATTGAAGTATTTTATATCTCCACATCGGTAGGTTGGATTAACATGAAACTTGGTACAATTATTGCCAATGCCCTCCTGACGATAGCTGATGAAATGTGTCACCAGGGGACTCTATAGCGCCTCCTGGAATATTAAAAATTCAAACCCCGCCTCCTACATGCATATACATGAATGACATTCGGTATGCATATGTATCATGACCAGACGCACAAAAAACATCAGGGTACCAAACCATCACTCCAACAGGAAGTTGGCCATTTTGATCAATTTCCATGCCACGTACTTTAACGAACTCCTCCTACAGATTGAATGCCACAGACTTCTAATTCACTCAGTATCATCCTCAGACCTTGAAAATAAAAAGTTATCAAAAGCTTTTGCCTATGTCAAACATGGTAGGTGTCATGGTGCGGTCCATTTTCATGCTTCGCCATGAAGCATCAAGTCCTTATAACTTCAACATACAGTTTCCGATGTACACCAAATTCATCACACATTTGAGTTACAACGTGCCGGTATGCTCACTAGTTTCATGAGTCTCATACAGAAGAGCATGTAAAACGGCAGATGGTAGGCCAATGTTGCAATAGCATGCAGAATAAGTAACGGCAATATAAATTAAAAAAAAACTATTAAGAGCTTTTTCTTAATGCGGCTGTATTATCCAGGAAAATATTAGTTAAGGTTAAGTATCTGATCGGGACTTGGTATCGGCATTTACTAAATTTCAAAGGACTCGGATCATGATCAGGGTTAAAAAAAAACCTGATCGGGACATCCATAGTTCTAGAGTATTGTGTGACCCATCTAATAGTTTCCATGCATAGTATCAGCTCTTCCCCTCTGGCAGAAGATACAGAGTACTGTAATGCAAACTGAACTGTTTTAAAAGCTAATTTATAAGTCTAAAATATAAGCTTGAGGTGGGAGGGATTGTGGACTAACCTCATGGTGTTTTTATCATTGGTTATATAATATGTGTAATTATTTGATGTGTTTTGCTACAGTATGTAGCTAGTTTATTTGTTAGTAGTAGTAATAATAGTAGTAACAACAACAGCTACAACCACAACTATTATTATTATTATTATTATCAATAGTGTGAATGCTGACTCAGCATAAGTCAAGTTTTATAATGGGTGTGTTTTGCTGAATGTTCACAGTTGCAGATTGGGTCACATGACGCCAAGAGTGGAGAGCAGCTGGCGAAACTTCTTAAAATATTATCTTAATCTTTTACGTCACATAGACGACTTAGAGAGAAATTTAGGATTTTTTTTCGTCTTTCAGCTGGTGGTCTTATTTCAGATGTAGGACTTGCAGTTTTGGCTGTAGAAGCCCAATGTTAATTTTAAGCCGAGAGTGGACAGTACCAGTTTGCATTCACTCTAACCCCCTTACTCTACAAAATTAAGGAAAAAAAGACATCACTGAGGTCAGCAATGTCTCCTGCTACTTGCTGTACTTTCAGTTATAACCATTAGTTTTATGGGTAGTGGTGGGGCATTTTTCTGCTCTGTTGCCTTTCTGTGGTTGTTTGTAGTTTGGGCTTGAGCTTGAACCTATCTGACCAGGTAAGAGGAGGCACTGCATGGGGGGAGGGGCACTGCTGATTATACACTGCGCAAGGGAGGGGAGCTGCCAGCAGCATATGTATGAGTATGATTGACACTTCTCAGACACTCCCTTTGGCTCTGATTGGTTGTGTTGATTCAGGAGCGTTGGATTCTTGCAAATCAAATTACGGCCACAGTTGATCTTTGATTTGATTCTTTGATTTTATTTTACTGTCAGATCATAATGACAATTTTAGCAAATATAACAAAAAAATAGTTACGGACTACAACTTAGATTTTAGATTAGAAATTAAATTGCATAAAAAATTATGTGCAGTGCAAGTGACAGCAAAATACTGAATATTACTACAGGACAAGACTTATTTACCTTGATAATAGAGCCACCTGCTGGTGGACACCTGTCATTATTTGTGTTTGAGGTATGTGTACAGCTATAACCAGTTCTAAAGTTTTGCTCACATAAGTTTTGTAATTAAGGCTGCAGTGTGAGTTTCATATATGGAAGAAAAAACAAGAGGGTCTGCGACACTGTTGGTGCTAGATATCCGGCCTCTAGGGGCCCCAGAAGCAAGAAAAAAAGATAAAAATGCATCTCCTTGCATCTTGTGCTATTTGTGTGCTCTCCTCCACCTCTCATGCTGTGGTTTCCCTCTTGTCTGTCTTTGTGCTTGTTTTCCTACGGAGGAAGCTGTGATTATCACAGTAGGACAGTAAGAACAATTCCAGTGTTTTGCTGCACATACAGATTTGACAGTAAGCAATATTTGGTGAATTGTTTTATGTTGGGTGAGGACGTTTTTTTTTGTAAACCTGTACCTGCTCTGCCATAAATGTAGATTTACATCAAACATACCGTACTGTATGTGACTGTTTCGCATCACTTGATGGTGTTGCAGCTCATCCCAGAATTTTTGAGAAAAAAAGCCACCCAATTGGTCCTATGGCACAAAATAAAAATCAGTCAAGCCATTTATGCTGATAGGGCTCATCATTTTAAAGAGTCATTCAATAATAGATCCAGTTTTGTGTGTTCAGTAACTTTATTGCACTAATATTCACACTACACTACATCTAATATTACCATGAAATTAAATAGAAACATTTAGCCAGCATTTCACAGACCTGACTCATTGTTATTACACAGGAACTATTATCACCAGTGTTTCCAGGTAAGAAGTCAGAGTAATATGTATATGATTTGTGCAGTATTACCTTGAAATAAAAGGGGATGTTTAGAACATAAGGGAGGAGGAATTTCGGCATTATAATATGGTAATTGCTGATTTTGACTTCCTGTAATTTTCATGTGATTTTGAAGGTGTTACATTGATAGTAGCTTATAATATTGTGACAACATCAACCTATATTACCTCATTATTATCAGGTTATTACCTATTAATGCCACCATATTATCATTTTTAATCCAAATATTGCACTGATAAAACCATCAGGTTACCAAATTGTTACCATAATTTCACAATACTACTACTAAATAGTTTTACCTTGTTGCCATCTTTAATTGTGTTTCACCAATGTGTTACCCTGCTACATAAATTTCAGTCCAGTATGACCCAGATATACCCATTGTTAATACTCAGCTATTATCTGATTATTACTTTGGTAATAACATGGTGTTACTCAATTACCTCATTGTTACCAAACTATGCATACAACAACTATTGCTCGGGCCAGTCAAAGCTTAATCTGAGAGTGGCAAAGAGAAAACCACTGTTTAAGAAAGCTAATTAAATCTCCACTAGAGTTCACCTAAAGGCATGTGGGAGACTCCAAGGTCAACTGGAAGAAGGTTATTTGGTCTGATTGTCTAAAATGCATCCTGTCAGAATATGTTGACAATGGCAAGTGGAATGACATGCCCTACAAACTCTGTTACACATAGCATTTACACTATAAAGATCTGTGGCAAATGTTTCCCAGACCACCTGAACATGTTGTATGAGTCATCGGAGAATGACAGGGCAGGTGTTACACAGATCTTGTCCCATAATATCTTATAATTTACTATTTAGACAGTTTCTCTAAGATCAAACACCTTGTGATTTTTGTTACTCCATCCATGGCTACAGAGCAAGCATTAACTGCTAGTAGCAAATGTAGCATGACTTTTTACATTGTGCAGATTTGCTAAATATGTTATTTTTATGCAATGTAATATTATTCAACTTTAAGGTTAAAAAGGACAGAGTGCAGGTTTGGCCGACAGCCAAGTCAAAAATGAACTTTATCTGTGTACCTTTTTTAAAACAGTAGACATCCTTAAAACATTAGTATACAAGTATTAGGGCTAAATGTTAGTAACCCCCTATATTTTATGATAAATTACTTACTGTAAATGCACCAAATAGCTCATAAATGTATACAGTTCAGTGAGTAAAGAAAGTCCTCATAAAACCCCAACTGGCCACTTCCACATCCATCCTCACTGACTGAAGTTGACACTTGGATGACATTTTTAAGGTCGACTGAACAAAAAAGTGTTGTTTTGGCATTTTTCTTGGACGGATTCTAGCCCTTTTCCCTGAGTGACTGCTGAATTGTATTATTATGCATGGCAAGAGATTGGTTTGCAGTGTTTAAGATGAGGTAGTTCATGGTCACACACAAAAGACCAAACTTTTTTTTTCTCTTTGTCAGAAGATTATGTTCCTGTTCTAAACCAAAAAAAGGTTGTACTCCTTGTTAACCCTCCTTTTAGATGTGTTAATAATTTAAAGATTCCTGTGTAGATCAGACTGTGTCTTAGTACACAGATAATGACACACTACTATATTTTCCTATCCCATTTCTTTCTTTTGGTGGACAGTACAGGGTCATCAAAATGCAGACCACTGTGGAACTTGTATGGCCCCAACATCACTTTTACCAGATCAGCCTTTTTCTCCCAAAACTAAATTTGGCACATGTTTGTGGCTACTTACTTTTAGAACATTTCTTTTTCTGAAAAAGAGCACAGAATCTGAACACAGCAGCTACTTGACTCAGTATAACCATATGTGTTTGGCCTCTGGAGATATCCCACGGCTTTAGGCCACACGGCTGGGTTTTCGTGTATTTCAGGAAAAGGGTTACGGGTCATGGTGAGGCAGGCCAACATTTTGTCCTTGGCTGTCATTTTCTCTGATGTTTGTTTTGGTGCTGTTACACTTCTCTTCCTAGTCGTACAATTATTTTGTTCCTTCTCAAACCACCTTTGGTTTTTCTAAAACCTGCAGTTAACTTCTGGTTCCTAGATACCACACAAGGATGATGTCAGCCTTTATTTTTGTTGCCCAGTAACTGTGCACACCCCCTTCTCTCCCCGCCTCCAATCTCTGTTTTCCAGTAGATGATTTGTAGCCCATAGATGCTGTAAATCCTCCCCGCTTTGGCTAACATTTATCTCCCTGTCTCTGTTTGTCTCTTTCTATTTTAGGAGGGAATGATAATGGGATGGATATGAATATGGGCCAGTGGGCAGGCATGCGTGCCCCTCTCCTTGGCCTGGCCCTACCGCTGCTGTTGCTGCTCTTCAAGCCACCATCCGGCTATGGCCAGAACATCCAGGGGGGTCCTCAGGATGAACCTCACTTCAGCTTCACTCAGGCTGTCTATCATGCTATGGTTTATGAGAACTCAGCAGCACGCACCTATGCCAACAGTAAAATTAAAATGGGCATCCACCTGGCACAGCGCTCCTGGGAGATTCGCTATAGAATCACCTCAGGTGACGATGAAGGGTTTTTCAAAGCAGAAGAGTATATGCTAGGGGACTTCTGCTTCTTACGGATAAGGACTAAAGGTGGCAATGCAGCTATCTTGAACCGAGAGATTCAGGATAATTATGTATTGACAGTAAAAGCCTCTGTGAAGGGAGAGGCCCTACTTGAGACCTGGACTAAAGTTAGCATCCAGGTCTTAGATATGAATGACTTACGACCCTTGTTCTCACCCACCACTTACTCTGTCACCATAGCGGAGAGCACCCCTCTCAGGACTAGCATAGCACAAGTTACTGCCACAGATGCAGATATCGGCTCCAATGGGGAGTTTTATTATTTTTTCAAGGAGAAAATGGAGCTGTTTGCTGTACACCCAACCAGTGGAATAGTGTCTCTCAGTGGAAAGCTCAATGTTGATGAACAGAACCGATACGACCTAGAAATCCTGGCGGTAGACCGCGGCATGAAGCTTTATGGAAATAATGGGGTCAGTAGCACAGCCAAGCTTTTTGTCCACGTTGAGCGTGTGAATGAGCATGCCCCAATCATGAATTTGGTCAGCCACAGCCCCTCGTTACTTGATAAAAACCCTTTGTATGGTATGGTAACTGTTGAGGACCGAGATGAAGGCTTAAATGGGGAAATTGACTCAGTGGTTATTGTTGGTGGAGACCCCTCAAAGAATTTTTTTGTAGAAAGAACTAAGGAAGGCGAGTTTGCCATAAAGGCTTCTAGGTTGTTAAACTGGGAGATTTACCCATATGGATGTAACCTCAGTTTACAAGCAAAAGATAGGGGAACCCCACAGAAATTCTCTGCCGTTAAGGTTGTCCGCATTATGGCCAAGGAACGGCAGACAGTGGAAGCTAAGTTTGAGCGAGACTTGTATGATGTTTGTCTGAATGAAATTTCACCACCAGGCACAATTGTTGAGGCTGTTAAAATTAAGCCAGAGCCTAATGATGCAGGATATATTCTAAAACCTTCTGCTGATTCAGCTTTCTTTAAAATGAACACCCTAACAGGTGTAATCTCTACCACTCGCTGGTTTACTCAGGTGACCCAGCATGTTTTTAATCTTGAGGTATCGGAAATAGGTAGTGAGCTCAGCGTTAGAGTGCAGATAACTATTCAGGATGCCAATGACAACTCGCCAACTTTTGATCAGTCCTATTATGAAATGTTGGTCAATGAAAGTGTACCAGTTGGGACCAATATATTAACAGTTTCTGCTGTGGATGAGGATAAAGGAGAAAATGGATACATAACATACAGCATTTCCAGTCTCCAGCCAGTACCTTTCACAATCAACCAGTTTTCTGGTATCATCAGCACCACTAAAGAGTTGGACTTCGAATCCTCATCAGAGAGCTTTATGTTTGTTGTAAGAGCATCTGACTGGGGATCACCTTACAGGAGAGAGAGTGAAGTCAATGTTACAATACACCTGGAAAATGTAAATGATAACCATCCACTGTTTGAGAAGATTGCATGCCAGGGGGTGATCTCTAGAGATTTCCCAGTGGATGAAGTGATTACTACAATGTCAGCGATTGATATAGATGAGTTAGAGCTAGTCAAATATAAAATCATTTTAGGGAACGAATGGGGGTACTTTGACCTCAACCCAGATTCAGGGGTCCTCTCACTGCGACGTTCTCTTGCCACAGCTAGTCCAAAGAATGGTATGTTTAGTCTTAAAATAACTGCCACAGATGGTGAGAATTTTTCTGATCCAATGTTTGTTAACATCTCAGTTGTTCATGGGAAATCTCCCCCCAAAAGTTTTAACTGTAAAGACACAAGGGTAGCCCAAAAGTTGGCTGAAAAGTTGCTCAAAAAGTCTAAAGCTAACACCAAACCTAAAATAGATGAAGGTTTTATTGACCTTTTCTCTGTCAATCGGCAAATGCCCCAGTTTGACAAAGCTTTTCCCACAGATATTGCTGTGCCGGAAGACTTACAAATTGGCTCAAGTGTTTTCAAGGTAAATGCCTACGATGGTGACACAGGTTTCAATGGTGAGATTCTATACTCTATTTCAGATGGAAACATTGACAGTTGTTTTACCATCCACATGGAAACAGGCCTTATCAGTGTCTTCTTGCCCATGGACAGAGAAAAGAGGGATCGCTATCTTCTCAATCTAACCATCTATGACCTTGGCCTACCACCGAAATCTGCCTGGCGTTTGCTTACTGTCTACATAGAGGATGCTAATGATAATGCCCCCCAGTTTCTGCAAGACAGAGGCTATGTAATTGTCATACCTGAAAACACTGCCATAGGTACAGATGTCATCCAGGTTGATGCCAGTGACCAAGATCTTGGACCCAATGGGGAAATTGTGTACTCTGTTTTGACCAGTACCTCCCAGTTTGGTATCAATTCCAGCAATGGGATAGTGTATGTTGCTGGCCAACTAGACAGGGAGTTTGTTTCAGCTTTTAACCTGAAGATTGAAGCGCGTGATAAAGCAGAGAAAGGGAGCCAGAGGTTTTCTGTGACCACTTTAAAAGTCATATTGGAGGATGTCAATGACTGCCCTCCACTTTTTATCCCAAGTGTTTACAAAGCCAGAGCTCTGGAGGATCTTCCAGTAGGAACAGTTGTGGCCTGGTTAGAAACCCAGGACCCGGATTTGGGTTTGGGAGGGCAGGTCAGGTACTCTTTAGCCAATGACTACAATGGATGGTTTGAGATAGATAGGACCAGCGGAGCTATTCGGCTGAAAAAAGAGTTGGACTATGAGGCCCAGCAGTTCTACAATCTGACTGTGAAGGCTAAAGACAAAGGGAGACCTGTCTCTCTTCTCTCTGTCACCTTTGTGGAGATCGAGGTTTTAGATGTAAACGAAAACCTCTATGCTCCATACTTTTCCCACTTCGCCTTGACCGGTTTAGTAAAAGAAAATGCCAGGATTGGAACTGCACTACTCCAAGTCAGTGCTAATGATGAGGACACAGGAAGAGATGGAGAAGTTCAGTACACAATCCATGATGGGAGTGGACTCGGACGATTTGCTATTGATGAAGAGACAGGTAAGGTTTCTTTGAAAATTGTATGTGTAATGTTGACAATGCTTCTAATCACTTTTGCCTTATTCCTGGGACTAAAGTGGGGGTACAGGATTATTTTAGTAACTACAAAATATATTTTACTCATTACCATGCCAGCTATAGCTCATACTGAAATTGGGTTTTCATTTTAAGATCAAATCCTGCCTTTCTTTTAACTCAAAAAAGAGACAGTTGCTGCCACCTTTATGCCTGTTCTGGACAATGGTGTTGTTGTATATATGCAAGCCTCGTCTCAAAGCTCATATGCTCTTGACACTGTGTATCATGGAGCTCTGAGGTTCATCACTGGTGTTAATGCGCTCACTCACCGCTGTACACTGTATGAACGGGCTGGGTGGTCCTATCAATACGTAGACTGAGCCACCTGCATATTCTCACTTAGGCAATCTTAGGTTTACTTCCTTCTTACCTTTTGTCCTACATTAACCAAAGTAATGCTGGGACTTACAATCTTAGGTCTCAGGATTTGTTCTTGCTGTCTGTGCCATAAGTCAGAACTGAACTGGGAAAGACAGCGTTTAGGTTTGCTGCTCACTCTGCCTCTAACATGTTAACTTTGAAACAAAATTAGTTGGTCTCATTGAACACTTTCACGGGGAAATTCGATGACCTGGAGGTGGAAACATCTAGCTGTAGATGTTTTGCCTGAGGCTTTTATTATTTTGGCTGACCTTGAAATGTTTGATGTTTTGGATTCTGCCTGTCTTGGCCAGGACACTCTTGTTAAAGAGATTTTTAATCACAATGAGTCTTTTCCTGGTTAAATAAAGGTTAAATAAATAAATACAAATACAAACTAGAACTGCAAGCAGTTATGAACGAAGGCCAAGCCCTCGGACCCCACGCACCGCAGAGCCCACAGAAGTTGGCCCCAAAGGGTGACGGACTCGGGGCAGACGTGAGGACACAGGCCAACATCTGAGCCGTGGTAATCGCTGTAATGGGAAATGCACCGGAAGTGCAAAAGGCTGAATATGTGCCAATTTGGATTTGTTGTATGAAATCATGCCCACATTGACTAGTCACCTTCAAGATATGGCCTCAGGAATGGCCCTACATCTTACCGACCAAATTTAGTACAAAAATAAATAAATGGTGTAGCCGATATTAACTTCCCATATTTTTAGCGCCCACTAGTGGCCAAAATTTGCCAAATTCAGTTCATCCCTTCCCAGTGTCATGGCAACTGACGAGTTATGAAAAGCAGCTCTTGGTGTGAAGAGGTTGGAGTGTTACTACAGATCAAGCTGTTTTGCCAAGTCATTAGGGCCCAAGCAGGGAACCTGTTTTTGTAGTGATGACTTTTTTGGAATATTTGGAATTCACACTCTTGTTCTTCTGGAATTTATTAAAGTTATTATTCCTGCTTCCGTACGTTTTTTGGCACCTATCTCCTCCTACAAATATTGAGCTCTAGAAACAATTCAAGTATCAAAATGTTCAGCTTGTTTAGGACATGAGCAGGTCTATTTTTCTTATTTCTACCTTTTATACTTATGGAAATATTAAGCTTTTTATGCAAAATTTTTCCCATTCATCCTTATGGGGAATTTTTCAAATTTCATTCTGCTATTACTTCAGCATGCATTCAGCTATTGGAACCGTACAGCTATCAAAATGTTCAGCTTTTTAAGCTCTTTCAGCCTTCAGCTTTTCAACTTTTCAGCTTTTTCATAAATTCAGCTTTAAAAAAAAAAAAATAACATTGACGCAAATGGGAAAATCTTAAAATCCTCTGCAAAACTCATCGCCTTTCAACCTCTACTTATCCCTCATACCTTGAGCTGGAGACGCCATTCCAACTTTAAACGAGTCAGCGGACCATGGACTATTGACCCTGTATTCAGTTTTTTTAAAATCTTGTACGGTTTTGAAAATGTTGCAGTTTTAGTTTTAAGAACTTTTAGCTCCTCTTCTGATTTTATAATGGGTGTGTATTGCGTCAGCTAGAGTGCGTGACATCATCGCCAGAGTATGAGGCCGCTTGCAGAATGGGAGACAAAATTGTCTTCAGCTTGATTTTGATCCCTCACCTTTTACTTGACATAGACAATAAAGCATAAAAATGTAGGAAATGTGGTGGTCCTATTTCAGATGTGGGACTTACAGTTTTCGATTTAGAAGCCCCAGAGCGACACGAACTTGACCAACTGGTCCATAAGCCACAATGTTAATTTTGAGGCTAAATTTCTGGAGGATCGCAGACGGTACCTGATTTGTCTCCCACTCCTGTGCCCTCATTTCTGACTCGACAGAAATAAAAACGACATGAGCGAGTTCAGCCATGTCTCCTCTCACTCACCATATAAATATTTTGGCCATTGGTCATTCTTATAGGATCCCTTCATCTCTGTCTCTGTTACTTCTCCAGCGTGTGTATCTTAACAATGCGTGTGTATTGCGTGAGCTAGAGTGTGTGACATCATCAGTTGATTGAGAGCAGCTGGAACACTGGAGAAAGGATTCTCTTCAGCTGGATTTGGATCCCACATCTTTTACTTTACACAGAACAGTGGTGTCAAACTGATGCAGGAAAGGGCCACTGTGGCTGCAGGTTTTCATTTCAACCAAGCAAGAAATCAAAGTGCAAGAGCACACCTGATTTTGATCAGGTGTGCTCCTGCTCCAGGTATGTGCAGCCATTCTAAGCTCTTTCACCCTTAACTTCTGTACATTTTCATCCTTTTTTCACCTGTGTTAGCTTCTTCAGCCCTCTCACTCTACAACTTTTCATCCTTTTCCATCCTTTTCATGCTTTTTTCATCCTTTTAAGCTCTTTCAGCCTTTAACCTTTCACCTTTTTAGCCTTTTTTCACCATTTTAACCTCTTCCAGCCCTCTTACTCTACAGCTTTATTGCACCTTATTGAGCTCTTTTAACCCAATTTTTTACATGTTCATAATTTTTTCACCTGTTTTAGCTTTTTTCGGCCCTCTCTTTCTATAGCTTTCCATCCTTTCGGATCCTTTTCATCCTTTTTTCACACTTTTAAGCTCTTTCAGCCTTCACCTTTTCAAGTTTTTAGGATTTTTCACCATTTTAACCCCTTCCAGCTCTCTTACTCTACAACTTTTCACCTTTTCAGCTTTTTAAAAAATCTTTTTAACCTCTTCCAGCACTCTTACTCTATAGTGTTTATCCTTTTCAGATATTCACCTTTCTGCCTTTTCAGCTCTTTCAAACATTAAACTTCATGTTCAGCAATTAAAATGTTCAACTTTTTCAACTCCTTTGGCCTTTAACTTTTCAGCCTTTTCAGCCTTTTCAGCTTTTCAGCCCTTACAGCTTTTCTGGCATTTCAGCTTTCAGCTTTTTCAGCTTTTCGGCAGTACATTCAGCAGATTTTGCTTTAGCCTTTAGCATTCACACTGTATTTTCGCAGGAAATGCAATTTGTCTAGTTTTTTACAGAACATAAAAGAGAGAAAGGAAACAAAAGACATAAACCTACATACAAAATGGGCATATAACACCTGACATTGTTAAATGAAGTAAAAAAAAAAAA
>CAEMYA010001243.1:1747266-1792462 GCA_903131615.1 Diplodus sargus
AAAAAAAAAAAAAAAAAAAGACAGAGACTATATGAGGATATATACAATAAGCAAAGTAGCCCAGTGCCTTCTGTCTCATGGTACCATCAGGGGTATGATTAAAAAACAAAACAACGCAAAACAAAACACCAACACACACACACACACACACACACACACACACACACACAAAAGGGAACCTTGAGAGGAAAATCAAAGCCTTGGTCAGTACAGAAACAATACAGGAAACTGAATGAATTACATATACCACATAGCAGCCTGATTTATATTATTGGTCATTTAGGTCTCATCAAGTAAGGCCAAAAATGGTTTCCATGTTTTCTCATAATGCTTAGGTGCATTCCCTCTAATAAGGCGGATCTGTTCCATCCTTGAAACAAAAACCATTTCGTTAAGCCACCTCCTAAAGCAAGGGGATGATGGGGATTTCCAGTTAAGTAGAATTAATTTTTTGGCTGCTACCATGCCTGTTTTGAGAGCCTGCTTACAGTGGGAAGGGAGGGTCGATGTCCTTTCAGAGGAACCAAAAATAGCCAGGTTACAGTCCGGTTGAATATTTATTTATATTGCTTAGAGAACCAATTGAATATGTTGCTCCAAAAGCTGTCCAGCACTGGGCAATACCAGAATAAATGTGAGAGTGAACCATAGGCTCTGTTACATCTATCACACATGGGAGACACTGATTCAAATATTCTATTAAGTTTAGTTTTGGAGTAATGCAGTCTATGTATGACTTTAAATTGGATTAGGCGATATCTTGAATTTATAGAACACTTCTGTATACTGGACAGGCCCTCCTCTCATAGTTCCTCTGAAAGTGGAACTCCCAGTTCTTTTGACCATGTATCCCTGAAATAACTGCTACTCACTGGCGTCTCAAAAGCAGTGACAAAGCGTGAAATCAAAGGTTTAGAGTTTGGTTGTAAGACAAATGTATCATAAAAATTAGAAGAATTATGTGGTCTTAATGGGAAATCAGAAACATGTTCTCTTACAAAATGTCTGACCTGTAAATACCGATAAAAATGTGACTGAGGGAGGTGAAATCTAGCCTGGAGCAGAGGGAAAGAAGCAAAAATGTTGTCTATGTAAAAATCTGAAATGCAACACAGGCCTCTCTTTCTCCAGTCCAGAAACACCCATCCGTCAAGCCTGGTTTAAACAAATGATTACCTGTTATTGGGGCATTTATTGAAACATTCGGTAATCCAAGGGCTTTTCTTATTTGACTCAATATCTTCAAAGAATTACTAAGCACAAAATTGTCGCCAAATAACTTGTGGGATGGCTGTGCCATTGAAAATAGCAATGCTGGGAGCGAAGTTTGTGATACAGACATGGATTCAATTTTAACCAGAGTGGAGAGGAACAGTCATCATGAGGAGAACCCCCGTGCCAGAACATGAGAGCCCTTGCATTTGCAGCCCAATAATAATGCCTAAAAACCGGGAGGCTGAGACCCCCGCTTTTTACATTCTTCTGCAGATGGGCTTTAGAAATGCGAGGGGGTTTATCTGCCCAAACAAATGACAGGACAACTGAATCTAGTTGTTTAAAAAAATGTAACGGCAAAGAAATAGGGAGGTTTTGAAAAAGATACTCAAAAAGATAATCATCAGCATACAGATTAACAAGGCTTTCGACATTACCAAACTTTACACCATGAATACCTGGGTGACCCCTTATACCTATTGCAAGTGGTTCCAAGGTAATATCAAAGAGTAGAGGAGAAAGAGGGTCACCCTGCCTTACACCCCGCTGTAACTTAAAGGGTTGGGACCTATCTGAATTAGTGAGAATAGAGGATACTGGTTTAAGATAAATTATTTTCACCCATTCAATAAAACTTTCCCCAAATCCAAATTGCTTTAGAGTCTTCAGCATGTAAGGCCATTCGATCTGATCGAATGCCTTTTGGGCATCAAGAGATAAAATAGCAGCCTGTGTATTTTCCCCATGTACTGAATATATTGTATTTAAAAGCAGACAAACATTACTAAAAGAAAAACGACCTGGGATAAATCCAGTCTGATTAGGGTGTATAATTGTGGAAATATGCCTACCTAATTTTGTAGCCAAAATTTTAGTTAGTATTTTCAGATCACAATTTAAGAGAGCAACCGGTCTGTAACTTGCAGGATCCACCGCTTCCCTTCCCCCTGTTAAAAGCAAGGAGACATTTGCCTCATACAATGAACTTGGGAGCGTCTTATTTCTCATAGAATCTTTCACCATTCTCAGCATGAGTGGAACTATTTTGTCATGAAATGATTTATAAAATTCACAGCCAAAGCCATCTGGGCCGGACATTTTTCCAGAGGGGAAGGCTCGAATGGCATTCAAGAGGTCAGTTTCCGAAAATGGGGCATCTACGTCATCTATCTAATTGGGGAACATTGAAATTAGCAAAAAAGTTACAGAAATCTGCTTCAGTGGCCTTTACTTCAATAGAATAAAGTTCCTTATAGAAGTCCCTGAAGCACGCATTTATCTCTCTCGGATTGGTTAGGAGTCTGCCTGATTTGGATTTTATCTTATAAATGGCCTGTTTAGCCCTTTCGCCTTTAAGTTGGCTAGCTAGCAGTTTCTCTGGTTTGTTCAAAATATTTCTGTTTAATTTTTAATAAAAGACTACCAACACGTTTATTAAGAATGGTGTTATATTCATATTTCAATTTCAAGATCTTTTTGTAATCAGCGGATGAGAAGGAAGATTTATAAGCCTCTTCCAGTACAGGAAGCATTTTTTTAATGTCCTTAAGAGAATTGTTAAATTCTCTTTTCTTGGCGGATTGAAATGAAATAATGTGGCCCCTTGTAACTACTTTGAAAGCCTCCCACAAAACAGAATCTGAGACCTCCCCATTATCATTTGTAACTAGAAATTCGTCTATACGTGCATTCATATGCTCAATGAAAGACTGGTCCTCAAGAAGGAGAGGGTTAAAGCGCCAGCTGTATTTTGGACTAGATAGGATATTTCTTAAGTTAGGAGAAACTGGACTGTGATCAGATATTAAAATATTATGATACGTAGAGTTAGTAACACTAGGCAGTAATTCAGAAGCTATCAGAAAGTAGTCGATCCTAGTGTAAGACTTATGGACATGAGAATAAAAAGAAAACTCCTTATCCGTAGGATGCTGCAGACGCCATATTTCAACCATATTTCTTGTTTTAATTAAATCATTCAGAATTCCCACTGAAGCTATAGTGGGAGGTGGTTTTGTAGAAAACCTATCTAGGACGGGGTCCAGATAACAATTAAAGTCTTCCCCAATAATAACATTCAGGGTAGAGTCCGGTATCAAATCAAATGCTTTATGGAAGAAATCAGGATTATCAATATTTGAACCATAGATGTTAAGCATCGTTATTGGAAGGGAGTTTATGTGTCCAGATGTCATCAAATACCTGCCATATGGGTCTGCTGTCATACAATCAAGACTAAATGGTATATTTTTTCAGAAAAGAATAGCAACCCCCTAAAATTGCGGGTAAAAGGTGCTTGGTAAACTTTTGAGATCCAATTTGCTCTCAACCTGTGCTGCTCGTTTACACCGATGTGCGTTTCCTGAAGGAAGATTGCGTCTGGTTTTAATGACTTGAGATGCGAGAGGACGCGACCCCTTTTAATCACATGCCCCAATCCCTTAACATTCCATGAGATATGTAAATGTATCATTTATGCTGCTGCGTGTTATGTTATCTGAAACTGACATTATCCCTGTAATAAAAGCAATCTGGTATCCTCCCAAAGGTGCACAAAATATAATAAAACAAGACACACAAAGAACATCCATTGTAACCTGAGGTAACACCCTTAAACAACCCCATGAACCTGAACATGTCCCCTACCCGCCCGCAAGCACTTCCCCAAATGAAGCACCGACATCCCTTCATGCTCGGGGCCGCTACACGCACGGCCTGAAACCTGCTTTCAAACCTAACTCGCTATTAAAGCTGTGATAGCTAACTTAGCCCAGTTCCGCTGCCAAACATAATTGACCTGAGTCAGAAGAATCAGATTGACAGTCTCTCAGTGTGTTGAACACGGTAATCTGAATGAGAAATGTAGCACCAGTCTTAAGATAAGTTCTTTAAGTCAGTGTTGATAAAAGTCATTGCCTCACTCGGTGTACTGAAGACCTTGAACCGCTCCTTGTGCTTTATCCGTAGCCTCGCTGGGAAAAGTAGGCTGTGCTCCACCTTCACTCTCGTAGCATCCGCTGGGCCTCGGTGAACTCACGCCACATCACCTCAGACGTGTAATCCGGGAAAATGAGCACCTTGTTGCCTTTGTACTCTAGTTGTCGTTCCCTCCGGAGGCGAAGTATGAGCTCCTTCTCCCGATAGAAGTGGACCCTGGCGAGGATGGCGCGAGGTTTAGCTCCAGCTGTGGGCGGCGGCCGCAGGGTCTGGTGCGCCCGGTCGATAACCACCCGTGACTGAAAACTGTCTTTCCCGAAAAGCTTCGGGATTAATGCCTCAATGAATTCAGTTGGTTTACCGCCCTCTTCCTGCTCAGGAATGCCGACAATCTTGATATTGTTGCAACGCGACCAGCCTTCGAGGTCATCCACTTTTAGCTTGAGCGCGTTGTTTTCATCCTTCAGGCCAGAGACTGTCTTCTCCAAGCAGGTTATGCGGCTCTCATGGTCCAGCACTCGTTCTTCCACTGTTTCAACCTTCTCCAATAGTTCCCTTTGAGAGCTCTGCACTACCTGAAGTGTTTGCTCTAATTTATCAAACCTGCCGTTCATGTGTCCCAGAATCTTGTCGGAAACTTTCTCCCAGATTGACGGCAACAGCTCCATGTCACTGTCGCTGGAGTCATGAACTGGCTGGCTAGCACTAGCACTGTTAGCATTAGCGCCAGCCGAAGCAGAGGATGGTGGAGGCCACTCAACATTTTTTGACGACTTCCTCGACATGTTGTTGCATAAACTTAACTGGTTAGGCCCCTAATGTGTACAGTTGTTCCCGAGGCTGATAGAATTATGTACGAGACTGTCAAAATAATAATTTTACATATTGGCAGGGAAGAGGCCCTGAAAGCACGTCGAGTCCATGCGCTGCTCACTAGCGCCCCCCCCCATAGTGATTTCTGTCCCAAATTACCGCATTTTTCACCGCCTGAACATATCCTAGAACTCACCAAACTTGGAAAATAGGTCACACCTGGCGAAAAATGTGATAATCTATTATCTAGATTATTGTTGTCAAAATTATGACTTCGGTACGATACCTGCCTAAAATATCTCGATACCGATACTGAAACGATACCACGGCGGAAAACTAAAATATCATCAAAAGTAATGGAATAAAATATTAGATGACAGAATGTGGAACTTAAAATGATTTCTTTTTATTCATTAAAACACTTAAAACTTAAAAAGTCTAAATAAATATATAGATTTTTGTCAAAGCTGCAGAGCTTTATAGCTACTTAACTTGTTACAACAACAACAAAATTATTATGCAGCTGTTAAAATAAAAAGATTTGTCACAGAACATGGACATATGAAAACCAGAACATGTTTGTTATTATCTGGACAGTTCTTTGGCCAATTTAAGGTTCTCTGCCAGGAAAACAAGCATGTCAATGTTCTCCTCAGTCAGCCTCACGCGTCTAGGACTGCAGATGAAGCCTGATGTGCTGAACACTCGTTCTCAATGCACAGGTACTTTCTGGCAAAATGTGCAAGAATTGGGTGTGAGAGTGGTTGCATGGTTCTTCCACCAAGTGAGAGGGTCTTCAGAAGCACTTATCTCTTTCATTTGTTTGTACAACAAGAATTCACATGCAAGTTGGTCAGCACGGCATGTGGAGTGAACCACACTGCTCTCAGTCCCACCTGCCTCCTCCCTCTTCTCAAACTTGATGGTTGACAGCAGGCTTTTCAAATCTGTTTTTCTTTTTTTTGCCCCTCCTTGATCTTCCTGTTGCTGCTGCTCTGCTACTTCGACCTGCTGTGGAGCTTCATCACATTTCGGCATCAGTATTGCCTTCACATCTTCCTCATTGGTAACGAAAGTGTCCTTAAATCTTGGGTCAAGGAATGTCTCAGTGTTTAGGAGAGTGTCCAGCAATCTGCTTTCATATCTTGCTGTGAAGTCTGTTCTTATTTTGTCTTTCATATCATGTGAAAGTATGCTCTCTCCATCCTTCACCGTCGGACAGGAAAATATTTTCCATTTCAGGGGCAGCACAGAAGACAATGTGGGTCCCCTCTCTCCACTCAATGCATCTGTGAAGCTGCTTAGTGGGCCAAGGACCTCTCCATAGTTTCCAGGGTTGTCACGTCTGAGTCTTTAGGCATCAGGTGCCACTTCTTGCAATTTTTAGCCAAAACAGCACAGACTGCTTGTTGCTGTGTACAGAATCTGTCCACCATCTCAAAGGTGGAGTTCCAGCGTGTAGGCTCGTTGTGAATGAGCTTGTGCTCAGGTAGGTTCAAGGTCTTCTGTTTCTCCTTCAAGTTCCTCATCATTTTATCTGACCTGGAAAAGGCAGACACCGTTTTTTAGGAGTCTGGACAAGCATGCTGAAACACGGTCCAGGCTTAAAGCCTTGCCTACAGCCAGATGAAGGTTATGGCCAAAACATGGTATCTAGGTGTAATTCTCAAATGCTTTTTTGTTATTACAGGCATTGTCAGTGGTTATCCCGGCCATGTTTGACAGGTTCAGTCCCCATTTCTCAGACACAATCTCCTCCAGGGCTTCATGGAGACTATCTGATGTGTGATCTGAATATAAAGCTGAACATCCTAAACACCATGACTGTGTTTCCCAGGACTCAGTCATATACTGGATTGTGACTGCCATGTATGCATCAGCTGCCCTGCTCGTCCAGATGTCTGTAGTGCAGGTGAAGGAAGGATGATGTGCAAGTTCTGCCTGAATAACATTCCTGGTCTCGGTGTACAGCTTTGGTATTTCACTATACATGAAATAATTTCTCCCAGGCAAGTCATAGTTTCTGTCCAGCTGCTGCACAAGGTTCCGGAATCCACTTTTCTCAACTGTATATATTGGCACCTGATCAAGACAAATAAACTCAGCTACTGCTTTGTTCAGTCTTTTTGCATCTTTTGAGTCTTTCTCGTATTTTCTGTTGCTATCAAACAGAGCTGGAAGGGAAGGCTGCCTCAACTTCCTGGTTGTAGGTTGTGCTAGCATCTGTTTGTTTGTCTGCATGGGGTGGGGGGCAGAAGATGGATAAATTCTGCTTATGTTTCAATACTATTATTATTATTTCAGGTTGATAGTTAACTTAGCTGCCAATGTGGTTACAAGCATCTCTGTATCCAGGACAAGTGTCTTCTTGTGTTGTTCATTTGTCTTGTTTGCTCTCACAGATTATTAAATGACCTGATTTTCCATTTAAAGCTCAGTGCTTATAGTGGAAAAAAATTAACAGCACATTAACTACAATTCTATTCAGCATAAAAATAATGAACATAAATTACATTAACTGTAAATCTGGCAATTCATAAAATAAGATAATACTTTATTCGTCCCACAAAGGGGACATTTGCAATTTGCATTTTATGTTGATAAAATTCAAACCCTGGATTATCAGCCTGCAAACTACATTAGTGCAGTAAAGTACAACACAAATGACCCAGACCTGGTGGAGGTCTGTGCTCTAACCAGACCATTTTCTAATAATATAAATTACAATATATATTATACATTTTTGACAAAAATGTACATGCTATGATTATATTACTAGTACCAGTTGACTTAAAATAAGTGTTGTTGTTGATTAGTATACTTGTGAACACCAGTGCATGTTGTGGTAAAGTTCAGTTACCAGTGTGACCGTTGCGTTTGCATACAGAGATGTGTGGAACCACATTGGACTGTTAAACAGTTACCTTCTCCCCTGACTGCCTCCTGCAGCTCTGATGGTGAAAAAAGTTCGCTTGACTTCCATCCGGGGGATATTTAACGTTATGTTATCTATCGCTAACCTGTAGCTCTTTGAACTCTCTGTGCAAATCAGCATGTCTGTCCGCTAATTGCTTCGCCAAGTTGGACGTGTTGCCTCCCTTGGTCATCACGGATTTCAAGCATCTTTTACAGATGGGCCTTGTGATGTCCGTGGGCTTGCCCTTGCTGTCTGCAACGTAAGTGTTTGCTTTTTCTACAAGCCTCGGACGGTCGGCAGGAGCACTCATGCCACTTTCGGCCATGTCTGTGTCGCTCTGCTCTGTGACTGTCTGTCACCGTGAAACCTTACAACTCACATATACTTTATGGCACATTCAAAAACCTTATATCCACACTTTCACTAAATTGTGCTGAATCTCATGATATAGGCCATTTCTGCCTCCGTTTTTTTATCACAAATTTGCGAAATCTTGCAAACCTACTTTTTCGAACTCCTCCCAGGTGTTTTCAACAGTTTGCATGAAAGTTTGCACACAACATCTGTGGACCCTCCTTACAAAATATTATTAAAAGAATATTTCAAACAATACTCAAGTTATTGAATAACAACTTCCAGCAGATTTTGTTCCAAACAGGAAGTGTTGCATATCTCCACAGTAGTGTGTCCAAATGACATCAAATTGAGGTTACTACTTCCCCATGACCCCCCAAGGCTCTGTGCAAAAATGTGGCCGATTACCACAAGGCCGCTCTGTAAATTGAAGTATTTTACATATCCACATCGGTAGGTTGGATTAACACGAAACTTGGTACAACTATTGCCAATGCCCTCCTGACAATAGCTGATGAAAGATGTTACCAGGGGACTCTATAGTGCCCCCTGGAATATTTTAAATCCAAGCCCCGCCTCCTACATGCACATACATGAATGACATTCGATATGCATATGTATCATTACCAGGCGCACAAAAAACTTCGGGGTACTAAACTGTCACTTGTGATAAGCAGCGGAAAGAAGAAAGGAGGAGGCATAGAGTGAGAGGTGGTGTAATCCTGAACATGTTCATGTGAAGAAACATCTCTGGACATTGAACTGCTATCTGTGGGGATGCGACCCTATTATTTACCTTGAGAATTCACGTCCACCATCATTATCAGTGTGTATGTTCCGCCTTCAGCTAATGCAGCGGTGGTCTGTGACGTCATCCACTCCGCTGTTGCCCAGAAACAGACGCAGCATCCTTATGTATTTATTGTCATCACTGGGGATTTTTATCACGTCTCACTGGACAAAACCCTCCCAAAATTTCACCAGTATGTTGACTGCCCCACTGGAACACACTGGATCTTTCATATGCAAATGTTAAGGATGCATACAATCCCACAGCCCACCCCCCCCTCCCATTGGCAGATCTGACCACAACCTGGTCCTGCCGACCGTTAGGTGCTTCCAGTGATTCCAGGTTGACATAGATGGATTATTTTACTCATCTCTGGACAAGATGTTTACATTGTTGTCCACAAAGGAATGATTTTTATCTTTCAGATGTAAGTGGACAGCAGAGTCTTGAACAGAGTAGTTAACCTTGTGTTGTGCCATTTGTTTATGGAGAGGTTGTTTAGTGTCCCCAACGTACAAATCTGTGCAGCCCTGGCTAGACTTGAACAGCATAAAGTACATTACTAAGTTTCTGCCTCAGTGTGTTGGTACGTTTAAAGTGAACCGGGATATGATGTTTGTTAAGGATCCTCCAAAGATGTTACCACGAAATAGGGAATGACGATGTTGTTAAGTTTTCTCATCTCCTCTTCTCTGTCTGCTCTGGATCTTTTAGAGTTTTTGACAAAGGTCCAGTTTGGGTAGCCACAGATTTTAAGTGCACCCCTGATATGCTTCTGTTCCTTCTCTGACTTAGTGGGAACGGTCTTAGCCCAATGGTTTAAGTTTCTGATGACCTCCAGTTTGTCCTCCAGTGGGTGATGAGAGTCGAACAGCAAGTACTGATCTGTTTCTGTAGGTCTTTTTCAATGTGTAATGCACAGTTGAAGAGGGGCAGACTGTCTCCTCTGACATCTTCCCCTGTGAACTCGATGTTATTGTCCACAGTATTTTAATGTTCTGTGTCCACAACATTTATATGTTATTTGCTTCCACTTCCCCTGTTCGGATTTGACCCAGGTGTCACCCATATACCCGAACCAGTGGCTAGGAGCAGTTCCTGTGAAGGTCATCAAGGTTTTTCTCTCAGCTTCTTACATGTAGAGGTTGGCCACAACTGGGGACACCGGTGAGCCCATTAGACAGCCCTGCTTCTGTCTGTAGAAACCTTCACTGTACTTCCAGTAGGTGGTCGTCAGTCAGAGGTCAGCTTAACAATAATTCACACCTGGGCTCACTTTAGCAACCAACATGAAGGCTGGATGGGTCAACAACCCACAAGTGTCCCTAACGACTCTGAAACTCAGTGCCCACACTTGTCCTTAACAACTCTATAAGGACGCTCCCACGCAGAGTTTAAAAGCCTGCCAACTCCCCTCAAGTTAGCTAGAACTGAGGAAGCCTCTTGGATTAGAGTGAAACGTCTTCAACAAACTCAAACAAGTCCAGTAGCGTAAAATAGGAGTGGAACGGTTCATCCAAAAAATCCATCCCATTCGGTATGCTTGTCACGGTTCGGGGAGTGTGTGTAGCGTTCAGTTCATAGGCACGCGCAACTTCTTTTTCTCATTTACTAACGAGGTGAAGTGTGCACACTCCAGAGCAGCAGGTGGCGGCACTGAGCTGGATGCCAACCGCCAATAAACAAGAAGAAGAAGCGAAGCGGTGTAGCAGATAGTAATAGAGTATCTTTGGGTCAGCTGTGGAGACGTTTTTGGGCATAGTGAGTGGAAAAGAGTCGGAGCTAGAAGATGCGCCAGCAGCACTGTATAGTTCTGCTGTATGGGACAACTTTGCATTTAGAGTGACCTACGATGTCGGCGGTATGAAAGTTGTTGACAAAATTGCAACAGTGTGTAAGCATGGTGCAACACGTGTTGTTTATGCTAACAGTAACACGACTAACATGCCAGCTCATCTGCAAAGACATCATCCCAGTGAGACAACTGGCCGTGCAAGGAGGAAAGGGAGAGAGTTGACAGGACGACTTCTGCTCCCCGCAGCTTTTAAACAGCCTGACAGTGACGAGTCAGACAGGCCAACATGCATAACGAAAGGAGTGGTGTTTCATAGCCTAAGACATGCAGCCTTTTGCCGTAGTGGAGTGTGCAGGATTTTGTTGTATGATTAAAACACTCGAGCCACGATATAAAATAAAATCCCCTCCTGCAAACACTTCAGCAACACGGTAATTCCCGTACTTTGTGAAGAGACCCGATGAGGTATTGTTAGAGTTGTCTGACAGCCTATGTAGCACTTACTAGTGATGGATGGACCTCCAGGGCTACTGAAAGTATCCTGACTGCGACTGCCCATTACATTACATTAGTAACAGTGAATAACTATTTGTTCTTAGCATTTGTTAAAGATAACTTTCTTTGCCAAATAAATGAAAAGCATGTTGGAACTAGAAATGTCTCCTCTCTTACAGTGCCAGAATCTACCAACTTTTAACCTAAGACTGCCACAATGATGTATCAAATATCAGACTGCTTCATTCTTTCAGATTTAACCTGACAATACAAGACATAATTGATTTTCCTAACGATCAGCGTATACCGAACCAAACCGAAAACCGTGACCACAAAACCGTGAAATGAACCGAACCGTGGATTTTGTGAACCGTTCCACCCCTAGCATAAGATACAGCACTTTGAACTCAATTGAATTCTCTGTATCTTAGAATGTCCTGTCCAGTTTCTAACCTGCCACTGTGGCTTGAGGGTTGTTCAAATTAACCTGTCACTTCATAAATGTACCTGCATTTGGCAAGTGGCAGGTGCTAATTTCCCATGCTGGCAACGATGCCTGTCCAAAACCTAACAAATTGAAGATGACTTATTATAATACAGAACAAATCATCCAAACTTATATTTCTGTTCCTAATATATTTATATGCCTTTATATATATTCTATTACAGTTTTTTTCCGATTGCTAAAACACAATTTTGCAAACTAGTGTGGTTTTATCAAAATACTTAACAGAATTCACAAAACCACACACCCAAACTGCAAAATACCTCATATATCCTGCAAAGTGAAGCGCTGCAACCAAAACTACATATTGCATTATCAAAATCAAACTTTTGCACCAGATGGCAAACACTTGATTCATATGACAGATTGTTGTCTAACGAACTACACACTGTTGGGCATAATGAAAAGCACTCCTATCTTTAGTATGCTTTGCCATAATACTAACATAGTTCAAACTGTAGAGAATTCTTCAGATTGTTCACATGCATAAGAAATATTTGCAGATACACACACATGATGTTGAATAATATTTTTTTTTATTCTTCACCAAACAATTCAGTGCAACATATGCACAGCAGATATATTTGCATTGGAGTGAACAAAAATATGCTCACAAAACAGTAAACTGAACAAGAAAACTGCAGAAAAGAAATGCAGAGATTCCAGCCTCTCGCAGTGTCAGCTCATGGTTGATGATATGATTAACTAAGGTTGCTCTGATTTCATTTGAAAGTTTTTGGCCATGACCTCCTCTACCAGCTCTACCTCTCACTCTTCCTCCCCCTCTTATTCTCACCCTCCCTCCTCCTCTTCCTCTCACGTCTTTCAGTGCTTACTTCCTGATTGAAGTGGTAACAATTACGGTAACAATTGTATGGCAGGTGGCACATATAGTGGCCAATGAACTCGTGTAGTGTTATTTGAAATGGCAAACATGTGACATTATGTCAGATTGTTGTCTCTTATGCAGAGAACTGTGTTCAGTGCATTTAAATTGTGTCATTTTGAATTGCAAAATGTGTGTAAATCAGAACATGTGTTTAAAGTTTTGGAGACTTGAGAAGAGGTTTTCGTCTGTGTGTCAGTTTAAATATTTGTGCTATGCATGTCATTTTAGTGTGTTAGCAACTGGACAAAACTGTATATGACATTTGTTGAATTTAAAACTGTAAATCTTGTCAGTCTTTGGCACTGGTAAAGAGCCCAACTGCAGAGAACACTTAAATATTCCAATTTTGTTTCTGCATGTGGTTATGTTGCTCACAGATTTAATATAAGTGACAACATATAGAGAATATTGCAAGCAATGTTATGCAAAAATGTGTATTTTGAATTTAATTTTAACCTGTGAAATCCAGTCTGCTCTTGCTATAAAATCAGAAGCTCACATCTGAACTCCTACAACAAAGACATTCCCATGCCAATAGACTGCCTTAAATGTAGCACTGCTTTTGATTCAGATTCAGATTCAGATTGAGAATACTTTATTAATTCCCGGGGGGAAATTGTTTTTGTTCCAATGCTCCGTGCAAAGTAGAAATAGAAATACAGCATGAATGGAAACAAGCGATAAAGATGAAGATGTAAATAAAATGAAATATTAAAGTAGACATTAAATAAAATAAAATATCAAAGTAGGCAATTAAATACAAATAAATAATAAAGTATACAACCTGAAATATGTACAGTATACAATGAAATGGTTGTAACGTTATAAATTAAATGAGAATGAATAGTTATATTGTTTGTTTTGTTTTATAAATAGCCAATAGAGTCCAATCATCAGAGGGAGGAGTTGTACAGCTTGATGGCCACAGGCAGGAACGACTTCCTATGACACTCAGTGGTGCATTTAGGAGCAATCAGTCTCTGGCTGAAGGTGCTCCTCTGTTCGACCAGAGAGTTGTGGAGAGGGTGAGAGATATGCTGAAGTATCGCTCGCACCTTTGACAGCATCCTCCTGTCTGACACTGCTGACAAAGTGCCCAGCTCCACCCCCACAACGTCACTGGCCTTTCTGATCAGTTTATTGAGTCTGTTGGCATCGGCTACTCTGAGTCTGCTACCCCAGCACACTACAGCAAACAGAATAGCACTGGCCACCACAGACTCATAAAACATCCTCAACATCGTCCGGCAGATGTTAAAGGAGCGGAGCCTCCTCAGAAAATAGAGGCGGCTCTGACCCTTCTTGTAAAGGACTTCAGTGTTCTTAGTCCAGTCCAGTTTATTGTCAGTGTACACACCCAGATATTTGTAACGTTCAACAATGTCCACGTTATGCCCCAGGATGGAAACTGGGGTCACTGGTGTCCTGGTTCTCCTCAGATCCACCACCAGCTCTTTGGTCTTTGCTGTGTTGAACTGCAGGTGGTTCAGCTCAGACCAAGTTATCCACCACAGCCCTGTACTCAGCCTCCTTACCCTTGCTGATACATTCAACTACAGCAGAGTCATCAGAAAACTTCTGAAGATGGCAAGACTCTGTCTGGTAGCTGAAGTCCGTGGTGTAAAGGGTGAAGAGATAAGAAGAGAGGACAGTCCCTTGTGGGGCTCCGGTGTTGCTGACCACTGTATCTGACACACAGTGCCGCAGGCGCACGTACTGTGGTCGGCCAGTGAGGTAATCCACAATCCAGGACACAAGGGGAGGATCCACCAGCATCGCCGTCAGCTTGTCACCCAGGAGAGCAGGCCTGATGGTGTTGAAAGCACTGGAGAAGTCAAAGAACGTGACCCTCACAGTGCTCCCCGGCTTGTCCAGGTGGGCATAGATACAGCAGGTTCAGCAGGTAAATGATGGCATCCTCAACTCCAATCCGGGGCTGGTAGGCGAACTGGAGGGGATCCAGGTGCAGCCTGACCATAGGCCTGAGCTGATCTAGGACGAGTCTCTCCAGGGTCTTCATGATATGAGATGTAAGTGCCACTGGTCGGTAGTCCGAGAAACCACTGGGTTGCGGCGTCTTTGGGACTGGAACGAGGCAGGATGTCTTCCATATCACAGGGACCCTCTGGAGGCTCAGGCTCATGTCGAAGACACAGTGAAGAACTCCACAGAGCTGTTTGGCGCAGGCTCTGAGAACCCGTGGGCTGACACCATCAGGGCCTGCAGCCTTACCGGCGGGGAGTTTGATCAGCTGTCTCCTTACATGAAGTGGTGTAAACAGTGCTGGTTGAGTAGGGGGGGATTTGAAGTCCATAGTGAGAGGAGGGCAGGTAGCAAGGGAGCCAGGAGATGTGTGAGGAGAGGGGGATGGGTGTGAGGGGCTCATAGAAGCCGTTTTTAGACAGAGCACCAATTTGCCCGTCCTTTTGGCGGCTCGGTCTGGGTTTTAGCCAGAGGCCAGCAAATTGGGGGTCTGTTTTGGTCCGCCGATTATCCGCCTTGGAGGGTACACTTATTTCCGCCTCGACTGCTATCTAAGGCCCCGTCCAGATGGGCGAAAACGATTTTTTTTTTCTCCGTCTTCCTCGTCATCGTTTTAAGAATATTTGCATCCATACGGCTCCACTGACAACGACCGAAAACGCTGTAGTTCATATTCCAGGCCTCTAGGTGGCGCTTGACAATTACCAAAAACAGAGAAGAAGACACGGAGCATGCGCATTAAGCTTGCGCGCTGTAAACAAACAGACAGTAGACGGAGAAACCGAACACAACAAGAGGAAGATGAAAATGGCGAGTGCAAGGAAACCAGAACTGTTTGTGTGGACCGGAAATGAGGTCGAACTGCTGCTGAGACTCACACTTAACTACAAGGCATGTAAGTTGCAAGAAAGGCTCAATATCTTCTGCAGCACGAACACAAGCATGTAGTCCGCCATTGTTGTTGTTGTTGTTTTGAGACGTTGCGGGGTGGGGCGATGGCGTCATCGTTTTGGAAAGTATGCGGATTCGCCGTCCACATGAAAACGGGAGGGCTGCGTTTTCGGATTTCTCCACCATGAGACCCGTTTTCAAAAAAGTGCGTTGTCAGGCGTTGCGTTTTGAGGAGCCGTATGGACGGTCGGCCAAAACGATGCAATACGTGTGCGTTTTCACAAAACGGCGTTGTCGTCTGGACGGGGCCTAAAACCGAGGCGGAAATATGCCGGCCTCTGCGTGAGGTGGGCGGAGGTGTCAATGACCTGTACTGCTGTGCGACCCACAGCCGGGGAGTTTTAAAACCAAGAAACAGCTGATCACAGCAGTCAGTCCTTCATTTCATCCACGGACATTAAGATGAACAACTGAACAGCCGCTGAGATCCAGGAGCCTCGGTCTCTGTAGCTGTTTTGTTGTGTTAGCTTGATGATATGTCGGAAAGCTAAGGATGGTCACTAATTTCAAATTAAAAGCCTCCCACTAAGAACCCAGTTCTAAACTCCAGTGGGGTGCAATGTAAAGCTCTTATTTTGAAGACAAATTCTATGTCACCGTTCACTGCCCAACTTCCAGCTTCACGTCACTTCACATGTTTGCCTACCTCAGAGGCGGCTTTTGGAAAGGAGGAATATTACACCTCGGTTTTAGAAAGACAGGCCGGCAAATTGCCGCCCTTACCTTGGAGCAAATGTGCCACCTTTTCTATCTAAAAAGGGCTAGTGTTGGATGAGGTGCTATCAGGAGGGGGGGGGGTCAGAAGTTTTGGTGGCTGGAGACAGTCAGAAGGCGAGACAGCAGGGCCCAGGGCTGCAGTGTCAAACCTGTTGAAGAACAGATTTAACTCATTGGCCCCGGCCACACTGCCATTAGCTCCACTGCTAGTTGGTCTGAAACCGGTGATGGTCCTCATACCACTCCAGACCTCCCTCATGTTGTTCTGCTGGAGTTTCCTCTTCAGCTTCCTCCTGTAGCCGTCCTTAGCCTCCTTAATCTTTGCATTCAGCTCCCTCTGAATGTCCCTCAGCTCCTCCCTGTTGCCACCTCTGAAGGCCCTCTTCAGAGTGCATTCCAGTCAGTCACCTCAAAACAGCCCTGCAGTGCCTCATAGCAGTCCTCTGACCATGTCCTTACTGACTTTGTGGTCACAGGCAGCCTCTTCACTAGAGGCACATAGCACCAAGTTGTGGTCTGATCTTCCCAGCGGGGGAAGGCACGTGGAGGTGTATGCGTCCTTTACATTAGCATACAGCAGGTCCAGGGTCTTTTCCTCTCTGGTTGTACAGGTCACATACTGGGTGAATTTCGGGATTGTCTTTTTAATGGAGACATGGTTGAAGTCACCAGAGATTATAATGAGAGCACTCAAGTGAGCAGTCTGTAGTCCAGCTATTGTAGAGTGGATGACGTGACATGCCGATGTCGGGTTAGCGGACGGGGGAATATACACAGCCACTGCAATGGCATGTGAGAATTCACGGGGTAAATAGTACAGACGGAGGCCCACAGCTAACAGTTCAATATCCGGGCTGCAGATGCGGTCTTTGATGGTAACGTGACCAGGATTGCACCACCTGTTGTTCACGTAAACAGCTAGTCCTCCTCCTTTACGTTTACCGCTCGTAGTGCAGTCCCTGTCAGCCCAGACAGTGTGGAAGCCCTCGATGGAAACATTGTCGTCAGGAATATCAGCGTGTAGCCAAGACTCCGAGAAAATCATGAGACTACACTCCCGGTATTCCTGATGACTGCGGGTTAGCGCTGTAAGCTCATCCATCTTATTCCCCAGTGATCTCATGTTGCCCATTATGACAGAAAGGAGACAGGGCTTGAATGTCTTTCTCTCCAAAAGTCTCCGGTGTTTCGCTCTTTTCCTCCGCCGTAGCGATTTTGAAGCTAAAGTCGGGAAACAAAAGTCTCCCATGTGGTCCTTATAACATTACAGATTATCAGAATTATCTGTACCTGCTTTGCAAAATGAACAGTGATATGTTTTCGTGGCACATTTCTGTTAGGTGTAGGGCAGGGGTTTTCAGCTAAAATTCAAATAGGTCCAGTTAGAAAAAAATCCTCAAGCAAAGGTCCAGAACATCATAATGTCTAACTTATATTATGATTTAGTGTGATTTATATTTAAGTATCCTAGTAGTTATAGTTGTTTCCATTTTTTTGTTTTGCTAATCTTTTACATATTAACAGTCTCAACCAATGTTACAACACATAGATCAACACATCTTCACAATTGAACAGTTTTAAGGTTTCTCTTTCTTTCCCTCTTATATCCCACTCGCCTTTCAGTTTGTCACTCGTTTCTCACCTCTTCATCTGTCTATTCAGAGTCGCAATGTTTGTCGCCTGTAATGCACAGATTTGTAGCTTAACATGGGATGGCTTAACTCACATGCAATTGGTCATTTGGTTTCCTGAGCCACTAAACCAGTACTGTAAAGTCTAGAAAGCTGTGCCGGTCAAGATGCAAAAAATGATTTATTGACTATAGGTCCAGGTGCGTATAGGACAGCGCATGGGCCCAGACTCAGACTGCGGTCCGCCTGTTAGGGTTACCATATACCATAAATCACTATCTAGTGCTGGATACAAAATATAACTGTAATCACAAACTATATTTACTTTTCTTAGCAAGATTACACTGCTTTCTAGGAACAACAGCAGACAAATATTAGAAACAAAAGGGGAAAAAAAGGATCTTAAGACATAAAACAAGAAGTTAACAATATGAAATTATCCCAGAGGAATGATAAAGCCTGGTGACATATAAAAATATTCATAGTACATTTTCCATGTGAAGATTTTTGAGAGGGGATATAAAAGACACTCATGATGTAGCATGTCTGATTTCAATAGGCAGAGTGAGAGGCAGTCTAGGGGCTCTAACAGCAAAGGCATAGTCATGTTAAGTAATAGTCTAGGATCTGGGATCCCAGCCTTATCTAATGGAAAGCCCAGGCACATGGAGAGTCAAAAACACCTTGATAATATTTGAGGCTATTTTGTTAAATGCTTTAAACCCTCTCACACAAAATGGGCAGTTTAAGTTGGGAAGCATGTGTCTTGGTGCATGTGTCTTGGTGAAATAATCAATAGAACCAAAAAATAATCCATGACTGCAGGCCTAATAGACCTAAAGACTGACTTCCCCTCAGCATCTGTCACAGGCAGCTATGGTTAATATAATTCACAGGAGAAAAAGGGATTGGTGTTGTAAATTAGTTAATTACGGAACATATTAGTGTATGAGCACAATCCTTTTCTGTCATTAGATTAAATTTTGTTGTCATTTTGCACAGTGCAAGTACAGAGACAACAGCATGCAGTTAGCGTCCAACCAGAAGTGCAAATTATGAACAGTATAAATAGAGCAGATATTAAAGTATGTGTATATAAATTCTACTGTCAGTACTAAATGAAGATATAGTATGTACAGTATGTAAGTGTCACTAGCAATACTAAAGGTGGGGTATAGATGAAGTGTAAAAGAGTCATGAATAGTGCAGTGTCTGAGTAGGGTGGGGGGGATCAGTCACTAGTCCCATTCACACTGCCGTTTGAATGCGGGGATCCTGCGTCAATTCTCCGCCTCCACCTCTGTGAAATTTCGCTCCGACGCTGATACACGGTAGTTTAAGGCACAGTTTTGGCGAACCGAACCAGTGTGAATGGATAAGCTGGCATTGCGTATTGAGGGTGTGTCGGTCTGACAGTCTGATAACTAAACAGATCCCTCACTCAACTAAATTAAGAGAAGTGTCCCACAAAGCAACGTTACATGACCAAAAGTAACATAGTAGCTGTAACTGTCTTTGGCAACTTATGAGGAAAAAAATACTGCAGATATACGTGGAGAAGTGTCTGTCCTCCCGTCTGTCCTTCCAACTCTTCATCACATTTCTGCCCGAAAAACAGCGTCTGTCACCGGCAAAATACTTTAACGCACCAAGTGCTTGTGTTGAAAAAAAGAAAAATCACAGTGACGGTCAACCCTCCAGACAGAGACTTCAGTGAACTTTCCCCCAGAAAACAGCCTCCCTCCCCGTGAGTGACAGAGTCAGACAGCATCCAGTTTACTGATGGCGATTTTGTAATTATGTCATTTAGAGAAAAAAAGTTAACTTTGTCACTTTCCAGGATGTTTCGTGGGTCAGGATCTCAATCACTACACATTATAACATCATCCATGGTCGTTATTTGAATTTGCAAATCTATTTTCGCTTAATTAAAAGTGTCAGGACTTTGTCAATGAAATTAATTAATCTATTGAAACTCCAAGATCTCTTTGAACTTAAACATCCATTTCAACATAACAAATGTAGCCTGTTGTAATAACTTTGTCTTAGTACAATAGATTCAAATGTGTACTGTATCTTAGCACTTGTTTTCACTCATGCTGTATTTCTATTTTACTTTGCACAGAGTATCTGAAACAAATACAATTTTCCCTTGAAAATGAATACAGTATTCTGATTTTAATGCTGACGAGCTGTCTTAGCATCTGCTTTTCCCAGTGACACTGGGTCATTAGCACTTGTATGAGATTTACATTTGCATAGGTAAAAATAATGCAGACAAAGGGTTAACTAATTGACTTCTAGGAGCAGTAGATCTTCCTGTAGAAGTAAGAAATCTTGATTTCCTATGATGTGTGGGTTATCATGACATAATGCATACTGAGAGTCAGTATGTACTGTGATATGATTCCTGGTCCCTAAAATGAAAAGAAAACAGTTGTTTGAGCAGACAGGTTATTTGGCAGATTAGTCATGGTTAGTGCATATTATATGACACACAAGGGGATCCATTTGTTGGGTGTCTCATAGCATAGCCATCTACAAAGAAAAAACAAAATTAAAGTTAATGAGGAAAATGTCAAAGAGTGCATGTCTTTGTTTTGACACCGTATAAACCACTTCCAGACAGGGATGTGATTCTCCATTTTGAGCTGTCGGGAGCAAAATTGGCGTGTTAAGGAAAGCACATTGTTTTAAAATTACAAGAGTCATTTTCAGCAACATGTTTTCCAGTGTAACAGTCTTGCTGGGGTTAGGTGGGCGGTTTTTCCTGAAAATGAAAGACTTAACAGCATGTGGGACATTTAAATTAAAAAGGGCACATAGCAACAATGACAACTGGGGTAAGAACTGCTTTCTTAGCAGCCGCTACAGCCTTGAGGCATGCAACCATACTTCTCTCTGTTTGAATAGTATCTCACAGGTCGTTTTTCACCATGTGACTGAGTTAGAATTTTCTGTAAAAAACTCATTATACATTCAAAGGCAAAAAGATTAAAACATTTGATAATGTTTTATAAACTAGGATAGGGGAAACTCGAGAAAGCTTGTTTTAAGTCAGTTGAAGCTTTCTCTGCGTCAGGAGTCCAAGTCAAATAGTCAGTCATGGCCAAATGTCTAACCCCATATGTAATTTTCATATAGGGGCTTGGGAGATCTCCGCAATTGCATCAAATCCATGGACAACAATAGCCTGCAAAATTCAATTAAGGCAATCGTTTATTGTTTTTGTTAATTGATTCACAGATTTTTTTGAAAAACATCCAAGATTGTGGATGTAATTGGACCCAATTTACGATCTTCCGGAGTAAAATAACGCATTTCATTTTAAAACATTTGCAACTAGTCCTTCAAAAGTTTAGGACTGTTTTCTGTCAGAAAACAAGAATAAAACACCGTCTCAGTTTGACAATGCTCCTGCATAAGAAACATATACACAAACATTGTCAAAGAACAAGTGTATTAACACACAATGGCTACTAATGCTAATTTCTCAGCTTTTACTGCAATCCAAAGCGAAATTGGAGAAGAAAAACCCTATGGCATCTGCATCCAAGAATAAAATGTTACCATTGATAGTGAAAGCAACCCAGAACTGTGAGTCAGGATGAACAGGAATGCTCGAATATGCATTTGTTAAATTAACAACTGAAGAAACCCCGTGTGATAGAATGTTTAACATTAGTGTTAAAACATCTGCTGGATGTTGACCAGCCTCATTTATGACCCTAAGGTGTTTTAATGATCTCCACCCCCCATTTGGTTTTTCCCTTCAGGCATGATGGGGGAGGTACATGGTGAGATTTAGGAAGTCAAAGATGGCACCTCAATTTATGCTATACTGAATGACAAAAAGTACTGACTTCAACAGCTTTAGGGAATGTTGCACCTTTTATATCCCCCAAAATTTAACTTGCTTACAGCCCTCAAGCTATTAAATAGTGTTAGAAGCAATTTTCTCTTCGTCTTTATCAGTCAATCAGTGTTTCTGTGTGTGTGTGTGTGTGTGTGTGTATATCTCATCATTACTTGTGTCTAATTGTGCTCATGTCTATGTGCTTGTTCAAATGCTCTGACCTTCCTCCACTGTCTCCTCTGGTTGTGTCCTGGTGAATGAACAGACACCTTCATGTGGTGCATGTGGCCAGGATTCTTCCGGATTTCGCCTTTCTTGTTGATTAAGCTCAGGGTTCCCATCTCCTTCCCTCTGTCGCATCGGTCGTCTGGTCAGTGCTGTAGCACTGTCGTTGATAGTTCGATGTGGACTCAGTCTCCTTCTCCTCTTGCGATCTCTGTCAAGGATTCTGTGGCCCACCAAAAACTCCAGTCTTTGTGTCGGGTGCCTTCTCGGCAACCTCCTTCATTTCATTTAATTAAACATGGCCTATGTATGAACACTATTGGATCTCAATTACGGTCTACTTTCCTGTTTGCCTCAGCATGGAATTAGGGAAACATCATCCCTTCTGTGATCTTCACTCCGCACCCAGCAGTCAGCAGAATCTGCTATTGGAGAAAAAGTCTTTCTTGGAGAAGCAAGTTAATGTGTTGCTGTTTAGGAGATAGGAAGACATCTGAAAAGCAGGGTGTATTTGTTTCCCCCCCTTCTTTCTTGAAGTCATCCTGGGTTGCTTGACCTCATGTGGAGAAGGTGTCGCTGAAGGTTTGTAGGTGTGGAGACAGCAGGGAGGAGATCCATTTCATAAATTCTAGCCCTACATTCTTTTCCCTCCTTCTTTTTCTTACTCAAACCCTCTTTTCATATTTCTTTCAATCCTGCTACTGATTTTGAAAAAAAAACCCAACAACTTAAAAATCAACTTATCAGTCCATCTTTTGTCTTCCCTACTTTCATTTTACCTTTTCTTTCAACATACTCTACACCATCTTAAACATTCTGTGCTTAATGTGCCTTAAATTAGGAAAACCTCAAGGGTGACAATATGCCAAAGTTGAAATCCTTAACCACATTTTCCCCATTTGTCTGCTCTTAATGCAGCAGAGCCTGTAAAAAGGTCAGATACATTTTCTAATTTCCCCATTTTGTTCCTCATAATTTTTAGTGACTCACTGGGACAGATTTGCTTAAACTTTCAATGGGCTTATCATTCACACAAACTTCAGTCACACTGATCTTTCCATACAGTGTATGGTTGGATCTCATCAAATCACACGCTAACTTTGAGCAACTTATTCAGCCAGGTGGTTTATACGACACATTCGTTCAGAGCAACGCACCCTTAAGAATACAATCTATATTCTAGTCACTGAATGTCACATCAAAGTTTATTCTTTATACTTATTTTGTATGTTTTTTATCACTCATACGCCCATTTTATCATAGTGGGGCCTCATATAATGGTATACTGTATCCCTCACTCGTGAACAGGACCCCAAGATACTTAAACTCCTCCACTTGAGGCAGGAACTCTCCCCCAACCTGGAGGGAGCAAGCCACCTTTTTCCAGTCGAGAACCACGGCCTCGGACTTGGAGGTGCTGATTCTCATCCCAGCCGCTTCACACTTGGTTGCAAACCGCCCCAGGACATGCTGGAGGTCCTGGCTCGAAGGAGCCAACAAGACCACATCATCCGCGAAAAGCAGAGATAAAATCCAGTGGCTCCCGAACCAGGCCCCCTCCGGCCCGTGGCTGCGCCTAGAAATTCTGTCCATAAAAATAATGAACAGACCGGTGACAAAAGGCAGCCCTGCCTGAGTCCAACATGCACCGGGAACAGGTCTGAATTACTGCCGGCAATGCGAACCAAGCTCCTGCTCCGGTCGTACAGGGACCGTACAGCCCTTAACAGAGGGCCTCTGACCCCGTACTCCCGGAGCACCTCCCACAGAATGCCATGAAGGACACGGTCAAATGCTTTCTCCAAATCCATAAAACACATGTGGACTGGTTGGGCAAACTCCCATGAACCCTCGAGCACCCTGTGGACGGTATAGAGCTGGTCCAGTCTTCCGCGGCCCGGATGAAAACCGCATTGTTCCTCCTGAATCAGAGGTTCGACTATCGGCTGAATTCTCCTCTCCAATACTCTGGATTAGACTTTCCCAGGGAGGCTGAGCAGTGTGATCCCCTGATAGTTGGAACACACTCCTCAGCCTCCGGTCTCCCTTTTTGAATAGGGGGACCACCACTCCGGTCTGCCAGTCCAGAGGCACTGTCCCCGACTGCCACGCGATGCTGCAGAGACGTGTCAACCAAGACAGCCCCACAACATCCAGAGACTTGAGGTACTCAGGGTGGATCTCATCCACTTGCCATTGTGGAGCTTCCGGACTACCTCAGTGACTTCTGCTTGGGTGATGAATGAATCCACCTCTAAGTCTCCAGCCTCAACCTCCTCTATGGGAGGCGTGTCAGTGGGATTTAGGAGATCCTCGAAGTATTCCTTCCACCGCCCGACAATGTCCCCAGTCGAGGTCAACAGCTCCCCACCTCCACAATAAACAATGATGGTGGAGGACTGCTTCCCCCTCCTGAGGCAGGACCGGTAGTCCTCCTCCATGGCCTCCCCAAATTTTTCCCAGACCCGAGTTTTTGCCCATGCGACTGCCTGTGCTGCCGCACGCTTGGCCTGCCGGTACCCGTCAGCTGCCTCAGGAGTCCCCCGGGCCGACCAGGCTCGATAGGACTCCTTCTTCAGCTTGACAGCATCCCTTACTTCTGAAGTCCACCACCGGGTTCGGGGATTGGCACTGGAGACCTTACGGCCACAGCTCCGGACAGCTGCGTCAACAATGGAAGTGGAGAACATGGTCCATTCGGACTCAATGTCCCCAGCCTCCCTCGGGATCTGGTCAAAGCTCTCCCGGAGGTGGGAGTTGAAGACCTCCCTGACAGAGGGTTCCGCCAGACTTTCCAAGCAGACCCTCACAATACGTTTGGGTCTGCCAGGTCTGTCCAGCTTCCTCCCCTGCCAGCGGATCCGACTCACCACCGTCAACCGTCAACTGGTTGTCAGTTGACAGCTCAGCCCCTCTCTTCACCCGAGTGTCCAAGGCTGAATCCCATTTCACCCCTTGGCCCTACCACTTGGCCCTACCCCTCCGTTTTGCGCGTTCACGTGTAGGGGTAGGGGTGTCCCAATTCCTGTTAGGACGGAGGGGTAGGGGGAAGTGGTAGGGCTATATACCCCTTCAAAAAGAGATTTTTCAGAGGCACACTCCAAACGGAGGGCTACGACAGATTTCCCAGAATGCACTGCGAATCACCGGCAAGATGGCTTCTACCGGCAAAGAAGTTCACAAATGTAAGTATTTTTCTCCATTAATAGAGTTTCAAAATTCACGAAAACCGTTGTATTGTCTAGTTTAACGTTGTTTCAATGTGTAATGGTCATTTTCTTCATAAAATGCACACGAAAAAAAAACGGTAGTAGTTGAGGCTTCAAGTTAACGTTACCAGGCTGAACGCTATTAGCGGTGCTCTGTGGGCAGCCCTGATAATCTACAGTGATAACGTTATCAATAAAAACTTCGGCAATCTCACTGCTCTTATTCAGTTACATTGATAGTGTTATGGGATACGCAGGAATGTCATGCACAAATCGAATGTAACGTTAGCATTAGTCAGTGCAGTGTATGCATGAATTTGAAGTTGTGAACGAATTGCGAGCATCCATGCTACACACTTGTTGAATGGATATTGTAACCCAAGCAATATCACTGGTTTATATGAGATCTCAACAACAATTATCCCTGTGTGCTATCTATGCAGGGACTCCAGAAGAAACCAGGCGGCTCATCCGCTTCAGAGCTGAAAATGAGCAGTGTTTCCTGAAATCTAAAGCTGCAGCAAAACAACTTTGGGAGTGAGTAATTTGTTTTAGGTTGCTTGACTGCATACATAATTATGTTTTTTTTTTTTTAAATCTTGCTTTTCATTGTTTTTACATAACTCCTCATGTTTGTTATGATACAGGACGTTGATCAAAGAGCTAGGCCTCGAAGGTAAAATCACTTGCCAACAAGTCTCAAAAAAGTGGGAGAATTTGAAGAAAAAATACAAGGTAAGCGAGAAGCACTGTAGTTCTAATTTAAGTAGATTCCTATTTGTAATCTGTAAAAGTGAGTAATCTGTAATCTTTCAGTTAGCGCTGCAATGATGAACTGCATATTCATAAGTTATAACATTCTTTCTTTTTTTATTGCAGGAGCTGAAAACTCCCAGAACAGGATCTGGAACAGATGCCGGTGAAACAACGGCATCAACGTGGCAGTTCTTTGAGGATATGCATCAGGTGTTGGGAGCCAGGCCATCCATGGACCCTCCTGTTGTGGTGGCATCATATGGTCCTGATGATGATCCTGTCACACTTCTTATGGTAAAGATACAGCCACATCATGTATTGTTATTGATTATTGATCTTTTGATATGAGAATGATAATGTATATGTTGTTGATTATAACCCAGAGTCTTAAGAAATATATTTTCAACATAGTTATTATGTATTGTACATACATACACATGGCCATATCACCTACTTCAGGAATATAATACCTTCTCATTTGCATTGTTCTTTTAGGAGATCGTCGAGCCCACTCCTTCAAACTCAACCTCAGCCACAGCTTCTTCCGAGGCAGCCAGTACCTCTGATGCCCCTACCTCTGTTGCTGCTACTGTGGCTATGCCAACAAGTCCCCCAACCCCTTCCCCCAGAAAAAAGCAGAGGAAGGTAAATCACATGCTGGATTTTCTGGCACAGGAAAGTGTCAAGGAGCAGAAAAGACACGAGGAAAGTGAGGAGAAAACAGAGCGCTTTTTAAGCCTGTTTGAGAAACTGATTGATAAAGTTTAAGTGGTTTTTTTTGTGTGCAATATGTCCCCTATTTTATCACACTAGTTACTGTGTGTATGTCTTGATTATTGTTGCACTGTTCTGATGTTAACCTTATAGAGTTGTTCTCAGGACCAATTTAAGAAATTATGTGCTGTGCTGTCCTATGTGTGTGATAACTTGTTTACAATATGTCAGTTCTCCCACTTGTGGATCAGCTCTACGTTATTGCACTATTCAAATGTCTACCTCAAAAGCACAGCTGAAGTTAAATTGAAATGCATCTGAATGTGATGCCAGTGACCTAATAAAGTACAATATTGTTTTCTAATACAAGTTTGTGAGCATGAATATCACACCAGCTAAACATTAATAACACCTGAAACAGATATTAGCATTAAAATAGATTTATCTGAAAAAAATAAACTTTACACATCCCTGAGGTAAGATAACAAAAAACTATATACATTGTCCATTTCCGGATCAGTCAGCGTCTTCATGAGACCAGGGCAGCCAGTCTGTCCCTTGTTGCATTGCCAGACCTCTCATTAGCTGCCAGGGGCTCCCGGGGAGGTTGGGGGTCTAGCATATCCTGTGCAGCATCTTCATCTGGCTCCAGCATGTCCCCATTGTCCAGACACACATTGTGAAGAAAGGCACAGGACGCAATAACCTGAGGTGCAAATGTTGGTTTTACCTCCAAGGCTTTGAAAAGTGTACACCTCCACCTGGTCTTCATCATTCCAAAAGCCCTTTCGATTATGCTGCGGCCCTTGGAATGATAATAATTGAAGCGCCCCTGTATTGGTCCATTAACTGGCTCCTTGTACGGTGTCATCAGGCAGATTGGTGTGTCCAAACACGGATAGCCACCATCTCCTAGAAGAATGTAGCCTGTGGGAGGGTACCGTCTTGCTCTGTAAAAGCTGCTGTTCTTCATGATTCGTGTGTCATGAACTGACCCTGGGTAACCAACAAAGATGTCTTGGAATCTTCCACTGGAATCACATATTGCCTGCATGTTTACTGAATAGAATCCCTTGTAATTTAAATAGTCTATTCGGTGCCGTGCTGGTGGTTTTATCCTAATATGGCTTCCATCTATTGCACCCACAACATTGTTGAATGCAGGGGTCCCTGACAGGTGGGCAAATCCTTGTCCAACTGCATGAAGCTGTCCTATCTGGGGAAAAGAGATGGCGCGCTTCAGGTTGATCCATATCACATTTGCTATTTTGTGAATAATGCGGTGGACTGTGGATCTGGGCACATTAAAAACACGAGATACAACTCGATAAGATAGTCCATGAGCCAGCCAGAAAACAAAGATGAGCACTTCTAGCTGACTCCCCCAGCCATGGTCCTGTTCACTCTGCAGCAGCCTCTGCAGACTATTCATGGCTCTTCTGCTGAGGCGAAAGTCCTGCTGCAACTCTGCCTCCACGTTAAACCACAACCGCAGGATGGGCACGTTGTGGTTCATTTTGCAATACGATGCAGGGCGACCAGTCTGGAAAAAGAAATATGAACCTAAGGCATTAATAGCATCTACAATACAGTCATGCTACGTATTTTTACTGTATTTTATCTTATCAGATGTGCACAGTGATCAATTAAGTGAGCGCATTACATGTGTATCACAAACAGTGGAATGCAAAGTAACAAATGTTATACATACTAACGTTAGGTTACCAAGCTTTTGTACACAACCTACTAGCGTGTTAGCATGCTAACGTCAGTAGGAACACAGTGATTTTTATTACACACAAACGTTCTCCATTACGTTCTACATACCGTAAAATGATCCACCAGCATTCCCAGTCGTTGAAGACGTCTTCGTTTTCTTGTATTGCTCCGTTTAGCTGCAGACAACCGTAAAAGGATGCCAATAGCCCACGCAAGAGAGATCACCACAGCTGTAGACGGCATGATTTCCCGAGATTTCCGAAAACAACTTGTCACGTCTGCCTACGTAAGAGCCAGCGGCGGCTACTGATGACGTACGCCATTGTCGAAGGGATGTCCCAATTCGGAGGGGTTGACTTTCAGCCCTACCCCTTGGCACTCCGTTTCAAGGGGCAAGGGGCAAGGGGTAGGGACAAGGGGTAGGGGTAGAAAAGAGAAATGGGATTGGGCCCAAGACATGCGGCCGGAGGTCAGATGACACGACCACAAAGTCGATCATTGACCTCCAGCCTAGGGTGTCCTTGTGCCACATGCACATATGGACACCCTTATGCTTGAACAAGATGTTTGTTATGGACAGACTGTGACTAGCACAGAAGTCCAGTAACAAAACACCACTCGGATTCAGATCAGGGAGGCCGTTCCTCCCAATCACACCCCTCCAGGTAACACTGTGGCTGCCCACGTGAGCGTTGAAGTCCCCCAGTAGAACGACGGAGTTCCCGGTTGGAGCATTCTCCAGTACCCCTCCCAGGAACTCCAAGAAGGCCGGGTACTCTACACTGCTGTTCAGCCCGTAAGCCGAGACAACAGTGAGAGACCTATCCCTGACCCGAAGGCGCAGGGAAGTGACTCTCTCATTCACTGGGGTAAACTCCAACACATGGCGGCTGAGCTGAGGAGCTATAAGTAAGCCAACACCAGCTCGCCGCCTCTCAGAGCAGCAACTCCAGAGTAGAAGAGAGTCCAGCCTCTCTCGAGGAGTTGGGTTCCAGAGCCCAGGCTGTGCGTGGAGGTGAGCCCAACTATTTCTAGCTGGTACCGTTCAACCTACTGCACCAGCTCAGACTCTTTCCTCCCCAGCAAGGTGACATTCCATGTCCCTACATTCCTTGTAGCGTCCTTTGGCTTGGGTTATCTTCCTTTTTTAATGGTATTTGGGCAGCTCTCCCCTTCCCCCTGCGCCCAGTAGTGAAGGCTTGGCTGAACTGAGTTGAGTTGTGAGTCATGACTTGTTGTTTGGATAGCACTTAACATACTTTGTGGGTATTAGCATACTCTCACAATATTGGATGTATGGAGTCACCGCAGTAACAGACTGTTCAAAGGAATGGTCCTGGGTGAAAACCTGCCAGACTGTGCAGGCGAAACAGCCCTGCAGGCTCTGGGTTGCCTCACTGGACCACACTTGAACTGTTCTCTGCTTCACTTTCTCTTCTCTTGCTTCTCTTGCTTCAGCTTTTGTCTGTATGTGGGCAGCAGCTGAACAGCAAAATGGTCTAAGGTGCCTACTGGTGGTTTCTGTAGGGATCTGTTGGCCTCTTTAATGTTGCCATAACACAAGTCCAGCTGCTTCTCTCCTCTTGTGTAACATGAAATATACTGCTCAAATGTGGGCAACACAGAGTCCAGTTTGCAGGTGTTAAAATCCCCCATGATGATTTAGGGTGCAACAGGGGAGGCAGTTTCTAGCTTTTCAATGCAGTGGTAGATTGTCTGAGAAATTAGTTAAGCTGATGGTGGATTATAGACAGCTGTCACAATCACCTCCCCATATTCCCTGGGTAGGTAATAATAATAATAATAATAATTAACCACCGTCAACAACGCCACCAGCACCGCAGGCAACAGCAGCCTCCATCCAGAAGCAAACTTGCGTCTGGAGGTCCCATGCACACAGCGCACACAGGAGACCCAGAGATCCAGTCCCAGTGACAGAGCCCGGGGCGAAGCGACAGCAGAAGTCCAGGAGCTCCCGATCTGAACACCTGAAGACCCCACCAACGACGGTGGAGTATCGACCATCCAACATCACTGCGAGCCGGGGGAGACCACAACAGCAGAGGAGAGCGAGAAGGTTGTGGCGGATGGAGGACCAGGGGAGCAATGATGGACATCCCACAGAGCATCGAGTACGTCTGCTTAAAATTTAGCGTTGCTATGCTAACTGCTGAGGTTGGTGAGGCTAACCGCGGATCAACGGGGCTAACATCTGATCAGCGGAGAAAGATGAGTCCATGGAGCCAGTTCTTCAGGTGTGCAGGCTTCAAAGGTAGTAGCACAGCCTCAGAGCTTGCAAAGACAACTTGGCTTTCTTCTTTCAACAGAAAAAAGCTGGCGTCGCCAGCGTCCTCTCGCATCCGGGTTGCCATGGAGATATAGGTAGATAGAGGTAGAATGGGCACAGGGAAATAGACAACAGTTCCATCTCATCCGTGCAAATTTTATCCTTAACATGCACAGAAGAGCGGTCATTAATATAGAAACAGACTCCCCCTCCCGTTTTTTTATTTCATCAATCTTGTTCCGCAATGATCTAACATTTGCGAGGAGAATAGTTGGGAGCGGTAGTTTTGTATTGTAGTTTTGTGTATCTGTAGTTTTCTCCATATTCCCCCTCGCTTGCCTCTCTTCCTCCTCCACCGACAGAGCTGGTCTCTCCGCTGGAATTGGTGTCCGAGCTGCCTTTGCTCTCTGATCTCCGGTGGTAGAATATCAAGATCTGTTTTTCCCTTGCCGTGTTGTTTGATGTCATAGAACTGCTCCCTGGTGTAGGAGATGGCTTTTCGCCTCTTTTCCTCATGGCAGTGAACCCACGTGTGAAAAAATATCGCCCTGAAAGTAAAATAAAAGTAGTTCATTTTGCTGTACATTTAAGCCTCCTGCTCCATTGTTGTTGCGTTGTTGTTGTTGTTATGATCGGTAACACCGTCAAACAAACAGTCAAATCAAACAAACAAAACATACTACATTCAGACCGTCACGGTTCACCAGCAGAGCAGCGGCCCTGGATGTGAAATGTATATGACACTTAAATCCAATTTGCATAATAATTTGGAACGCGGTCTAAAGATTGCGTACTCAAAAAATTGTGCTTGAAATATACATATGCCACTTTAGAAGAATAATTTTGGATTTATAAAAAAAAAAAATCTTGATGTGGAACTGTGTATACATTCATGTAAACTTTGACCCATGCGTTTGTACATTTTGGAGGCAAAGGGAATTGGCAACACCAATGGTGAGATGGTGAAAAGAAGCTTGTGGAAATTAAACGTGATATTCCACACATAATGATTCCTCTTACACTTGATTTCACTTAATATGAAACTTTAACTATAGTTACATGTCATTGCTGACATTCAAATCAGTGGTGTTGTTTGTTTGTGCTTGTAGTGAAGGATAATTATTCCAAAACACATTTCACTTATAACTAGTTTCTACCTAGAGTTGATCTTTTGCAAGTGTCTTCTAAACCAATAATACATTAATTCAGCTGTTACTAACTATTATATATTTTTATTAATGTTTATTAGCATTATATAAAGTGTAATAACAATAATAAGACCTTTTTTACTTTTTAAATTGATATTAATTAATTTATTGTACATTTGTTGGGGTCAGTACTAAAGCATGTTTCCCTACATCTGGAAAACAACATTTATATACCAGGGCAACTACACTGCAGCATTACAGTACATGTAAAGTATAATGCTTTTCGTCACACATTTTACCTTTGGCCATTTCGCATTTTCAACAATGTTTTGATCAATTGTGCAGCCCTAATATAAAATATCCATGGTTTACAGAAACAAAATTGTATTTGGGGTTTTGGCTTGTAGTGCTCAAAAATTGAAGTAACATGACTTTTCAGAAAAGACTCCTTGCTGTAATAATCCACAGACCTTGCTTATGAGCTGCTTGTAATTGCCTGTGCTGTTGCAGTTTAAAACCAGTCTTGACATTGCTTTTTATATTTTTGCACTCGGTGTGCATTACAGTTCTTTATTCAACTCAACTCTTTACTCTGTCTTTGTTTATTTATTTTTTATTCTTCAAAGATTTTGCTCTCTTCTTCCACCAGGAATGATCTACACCACCGATATGTTGGACCGTGAGACTAAGGACTCCTATTGGCTCACAGTGTATGCCAGTGACCGTGGTGTAGTTCCCCAGTTTGCAACTACTGAGGTGTTTATCCAGGTGGAGGATGTTAATGACAATGCCCCACTGACCTCAGAGCCACTTTACCGCCCCTCAGTGCCCGAGAACTCTCCACGGGATGTTTCTGTGATCAAGATCCAGGCCCAGGACCCTGATGCCACACCTCCTCTTATGGCTGATAGGCTCAGCTACCGCATCATCAGCGGAAACCCACAGAACTTCTTCACTATCAACACCCGCACTGGTGAGTAGTGATGCGTATGCTTGCAAAAGGCACTACAGATCTTTTGTAGGTCTAAATGATTTCCAAGCAAAGAGATAAACTGAGTGATGTAGGGGCAAATTAGCTAACATGGTGAAAGTTTAGAGGTCACAGCTGGTTTCAGGCTCCTTCAATGACTGGGCTGTACACTAGAACCTTGATCAGGTGATTTTTCTCTGATCCCCAGCAAGACACTGTTGATTTAGTCAAGAGTGATGACTTCACAGATGAAACCAGACACAATCAAAAGTAAGTATTTGCCACTGAATTCAGGTCAGTCAAGAGCCTGGTGAGGACAAGGAGCGCACAAATTAGCTTCCCTGGGGTGCCTTCTGACAGAGTGCTAGAAATTCTTTGGCTGTACAAACCAACTATTACATTAGCTGTCTGGGTGGCTGATCTCAGACCATCAACAGTTGAAGAATCCACATTGTAGGTGTGGTTACAAGTGGTCTGCCATTGTGAGGGCGGTTGGATGTACTGCCAAAGTTTGACAAACAACACTGGAGATGCCTTATGGTACAGAAATTAATCATTATGGGCACCGGTTGTGTAGGTTCCAACAGAGAGCATGCCAACTGCATGCCCCCTTAAAATCTGTGACATCTGTAGCACTGTGTTGTGTGAGGAATCACATTTTAGAGTGGCTTTTTATTGTGAACAGTTCAAAGCACACCATGTAATAATCACAAGGTTTCATCAGCAATGTTAATATGCCACACTTGTCAGATGGATAGATTATCTTGGTAAAAGAGAAGTGCTCATTAAGAGAAACTTTGACAGAAGTAAGCCTTTTGTGTGTAGGGAAAAAGTCTCAGATCTTTTACTTGTGAAAAATGCGAGCAAAACAAAAGTGTCGTGTTTGTATTTTTGTGGGATCTACTCACATGATCTGCCTCCTCTGCTCTTGTGAAAAAAACCAAAACAAAGCAGCTATAATGACGCTAAATTGACATGGAAATTAACTGTTGTTCTCAGACTCATGAATGCAACACTAGCCCCTTTCACACAGAATGCCGCATTATCGCCCCAACCGCTGTGTAATTCACACAGAAAACTGGTGCTGTGGCTCCTAAAGAGGCATGACGGTATACGCCATGATGATGACATCTGTGTGTTTTCAAGATGTTTCACAGTTGTCCTCTTTTCAATCTAAAATCGCAGACAATTTATAATCATGTGAATGCTGTTATATTGTGTTGTGATTGAGATCCTGACCCACCAAAACATCCTGGAAAGTGACAAAGTTAAGTGTTTTGCTCTAAATGACATAATTACATAATCACCATCAGTCAGTCCCTCCAGAAAAATGCAATTATGCGATCGCATAATTCAATGCATAATCAGCCGAAGTCCGCATATTGATGCGGGGGCGGCATTTTTTCAAAGGCGCGCACTTTCGCGAAATATGCGGGGCTTGCATGATTTCATAATCCCCGCATTTTCGTTGCAAAAAAGTCATATATTTTTGCAGAAAGTTGAAAAATGTTGTGTTTACTTCAGACAAGAGCAGCTATTTTCCTCCTGTTTCCTTGGAAACGTTATGAAGTGACATCATTGCAAAGCGCCATACCCCGCGAAGAAGACATCATGAAGACCGCAAGTCTCACTTGCCAAAAAAAATAAGCGCAAAAGACAGAGCAAAGGATTATCCCGGTGTGTTACATGACAGTGGAGGCAAATTATTTTGCACTCTGTGCAACTGCGTGTTGGACAACAGGCGGATGTCCACTTTGCCACCGCCAAACACTCGCGGATGGTAGGGTTAGGAACTTGTTTGTCTCAGCAATGTTTTGTAAGTTTTAGCTTTGTGTTTTTGAAGGTCTGAAATAAAATGATCAGAATCAGAATCAGAAATACTTTAATAATCCCGGGGGAAATTATTTTTGTTACAAGCTCCAGATATACAAATAACATATATTATACAAGCAACATCTATTAAGAGCAAAATATAAATATAAATAAAAAAATAAATATAAATAAACGTAAATATGTATATAGCTATATATATATATATACATATACATATATATATATATATACTGACAGCCCTATATATATTACGGCTGTCAGTTTAACGCGTTAATTAGATTAATTAATTACACTGCAAATTAACGCGTTATAAAAATTATATTAATATAATTAATATGAGATTAAAATGCGATTAATTAGATTAAGTAATTACAAATCCTGTAATTAATTAGATTATTTTTTTTAATCACCTGACAGCCCTAATATATATATACACATATATACACACACACATATGTATATATATATATACATACATACACAAAAGATCAAATATACAGTTAAATAATGTGCAAGAAGTACAAAAAAGAAATGACTGTCCATGTTTGAGTCAGGTTACAGAAGGAGGGGTGTCTGACTCTCTTAGGGAGGCGTTATAGAGTTTAATGACCACAGGCAGGAATGATTTCCTGTGGAGCTCAGTGGTGCATCTGGGTGAGAGGAGTCTACCGCTGAACGTGCTCATCTGTTGGGCCAGTGTGTCGTAAAGAGGGTGTGTGACATTATCCAAGATGGACTGAAGCTTGGACAGCATCCTCCTCTCTGCCACGGTCGTTAGAGTGTCCAGCTCCTCCCCCACGACATCACCGGCCCTCCTGATCAGTTTGTTTAGTCTATTGTTATCTGCAACCTTCAGCCCACTGCCCCAGCATGTGACAGCGAAGAAGATCGCACTGGCCACAACAGACTCGTAGAACATCCTCAGCATCGTCCGGCAGGTGTTAAAAGACCTCAGCCTCCTTAGGAAAAAGAGTCGACTTTGGCCCTTTTTGTAGACCGCCTCAGTATTTCTTGACCAGTCCAGCTTATTATTAAAGTACACCCCCAGGTACTTGTACTCCTCAACAGTGTCCATCTGTGGACACCCTGGATGGAAACGGGGGTCACTGTTGTTTTCTGATGAGATGAGAACTTAATTATTTCCAGCACTTTCCGTGATGTAGTATGCTTGCATATCATAGGAATTCATTAGAAATGACTATTTACATTAAGGTAGTAGTGAGAAGAGTGTAAGTGTGGGGGAATCTTTTTTTTTTCTTCTTATTCATCAAAACCGCAGTTTTTGCAAATTCCCGCAATTTTTGCAAATTCCCGCAATTTTATCTCATAAAATTGTACAAATATCCCGCATATTCCATCGCATTTTTTTGTAAAACGTGCCACATAATCAAGGTTTTTTGCCCGCAACAATCACGAAAAAACGCGTTTTTCTGGAAGGACTGATCAGTAAACTCGACGCTGTCTGACACTGTCACTCGTGGGGAGGGAGACTGTTTTCTGCAAGAACGTTCACTGAAGTCTCAGCCTGGAGGGCTGACCATCATGATGATTTTTTTTCAACTCAAACACTTGATGAGTTAAAGTTTTTGGGGGGTGACAGACGCTGTTTTGTGGGCAGAAATGTGACGAAGAGTTGGTAGGACAGACAGGATAGACAGACACTTCTCCATGTATATCTGCGCATATTTCTCTTTATTTAGTTGAGTGAAGAATGTAGATGTGGGGTGGAGAATTTCACCGGAGTGAGGAGGACTTCATTCACACCTGATTAAAAAATAACACCACGCTATGCTTTTGTAAACATAAATGTAATATGTCAGATTGCTTGCTATTATAAAACACAGATCAGTTTCCGTATTGGTATTGATAAAGTGTGAACATAACTTTCATTACATACTTTATTTTGCAAAAGGTGCCATTTGTTTACAAAAAGTATTTATATCCCTGAAGATATGTAAACAAAATTAAACATCTACATGCAATGCATAGTAAACATCACGTTTCCCAGGTTGACGTGCTGCAGCAGGGCGCTCTTCGCAGCTCTGAATGTCCATCGGCTGAGAATGTTTGTGGGCCATCTGAACCTCAATCTTCCCTCTCATCCAAAATATCAGTCCATTACAAAGGCTGTGTTGATAGACCTCCTGAAATTCTCATAACTGGTGGCTCTATCATTAGAAACGTTCAAATTCCAGGCGCCATTACTTACTGTCTTTCGTGTAGTAATGTAACAGAGTTAAAAATGCACTTTACCAATACTGATTTCCAATATGTATTTGTCAGTTTTATTTATCATTTAATACTTGTTGAGTATGTGTGAATTTTATCGTAATTAGTTAATTTCATTTACCGTTATTTTTGATAATTTTTTTCCTGCAGAAGTCACTTTGCCATACGTCACCTTTTCTGTACCTCCTAACTAGGGCTGCAACGATTCCTCGAGTAACTCGATTACAAAAAATGATCAAGGAATTTCCTCTGCCTCGAAGCCTCATTTAATTAAATTTAAAGCTCACGTTTCGCACGGATTCTTTTTGGTGTGACACAACATACTTACGTTACAGTCTCAGTCCTAACCCTCCTCCGTAGCTCCTTCAGGACCTAAGGCCTCGCTCCGGGCAGCAGTGCAGGTTTACACAGCAGTGCAGGTTTACACAGTGCAATCAGCTGGTCATGTGTGTAAACAATGCGCTCAATGATGCGCTCCTGACCCTCCGTTGCTAGGGATAGCAGAAACATCATAGAAAGTGTCACAAAAGAGCTGCCAAAAATCAAAACGAAAATCAAAACAGAAATACAAAAAACAATAATGAAAACTATTATGAAAAACTTGAAAACCCACGGGAGCTGCTGCAACAGGCTGCCGCCTATTACGGTGCCATAGCAATCATTATAGTCATGATTTTAGTATTGGCATAGCAAATAGAACAATTCATCAGTATGCCTATGACACTCTTATCTTTTCAGTCGCCCCCTCTGCTTATCTAGCTCTAAAAACCTACAGTCTGATTTTCACATTATAGAGCAAGCTCTTACTGACCTTACATTACTACTTTATCCCAAATAGACAAAATGCATGTTATTCACAAGATTGTCACCTTCTTTCCTTATTGACAGTAGTATCTCCTGATTATTTTTCATTTTTTGTATGTTAATTTTGTGTTTCCTAATAATATTGTGAAATTTTAACATTATTTTAGGTGGAGGCTTCAAATAAGCCCACTGGGTTTTCTGCCTCTTCCTGCACTGTATAGTATTTGTATTCTATGTCAGTATTTGTGTATTTTTTTTAAATTGTGCTAAATAAAATTAAAAACAAAACAAAAAAAAAAACAATTAAATGGGACTTTTGAATGGGTTTCCAATAACAAATATCTAGGCATCCGGATAGATGATAAGCTGTCTTTTAACATTCACATCTACAAACTAAAAAAACAAAAGAGTAGAGTAAATTATCATTCCTTTATCGTAACAGAGCTTGTTTTACTTTAAATTGTAGAAAGCAACTTGTTCAGGACAATTTTTTACCTGCTCTAGATTATGTGGATGTCATCTACATGCATGTTGCTCTATCAGCATTGAAGCCCCACCGGACTCACTGCTGCTGTGACAAAATAATTTCCCAGTCTGGGATCGATAAAGTAATTCAATTGTATTCTATTCTATTCTGCACAGTTTTATTACAGATGATGAATTCAGAGCTCATCACTGTGTTCTTTATGGTGAAGTTTGATGGCCATCTTTATATGTAAAGAGGGAACAGCACTGCATGATTTGTATCTACAAGGCCCTGCTGCATGTTTTACCTGACAATCTTATGAGTTTAATCTTATTTAGAACATGGAACTTGCAAACTTGTTCACAAGTTGCTCTTGAACTAATTCACCTAATTTCTTTATTGTTCAATTTTCTGCAGTCTGAATGTAAGTGTGAATAATGATCATGTGTATTTGGTCTAACTCTGGCACACCCACTCACGTGTGTACGTTTGTATGTATGTATGTCTGTATGTATAATGTACACCATGTCACTTTGCTCACTTGGCTTACTTGTGTGTGTTTAGTCCCTCATACTCGTTTCTCTGCTGTTCTTTCTGTCCCAGGATTGATAACCACAACCCCAAGGAAACTAGACCGTGAACAACAAACAGAGCACATTTTAGAGGTGAGGTCACACTACACTACATGTAAGTGTGTGTGTGTATTTGTGTGAGAGAGATGTGTGACTGAAAAACAATGGGCTTGACAGGCAGTCAGTCATACAACAAACATGAAGACCACAACATTGAGGGAAACAGCTCTTTCTCTGCTGGAACAGGTAACAACGAGTCCTTGTTTGAAGCAAGGACTATTTGCCTGCCTAACATTAGGATTAATCTTTACTTGTACAGTTAAGGGACGGTATGGGGCTTTAAGCACACCATTAGTGACAAGTATGCTACTGTATACTTGAGTTTCCCTCTGGATAAATAAAGTTTATATCTGTCTATATCTATCAAAGTTATTTGCTTTTTGTGCGGTCTCCACTTGAAAGAGAGATATACTCAGAGTTTTAACTGACATCCAGTCAATGACCAAACTTTTATTTTCTTTTTCTTTCTTTTCTTTTTCAGTGGGTGGTATGATGATTAGGTGAAAAACCTTTTGCCGCATTACTACTTCAGCATATGTTCAGCTAAAGAAACCATTCAGCTTTCAAAATGTCCAGCTTCTAAAGTTTCCTCAGCCTTGTCCTTGTCAGCTTTCTCAAATATTAAGCTTTTTCAAAAAATGAATTACAAGTGAAGTGAATGGGAAAATCTTCAAATCCTCTTCAAAACCACCCGACTTTAAACCTCTTCTCCTCCCTCACACATTTTAAGCTACAGACACAATTCCAACTTTTAAAAAGTTACAAGACTTTGAACTATTCTGCATGTATCCGGCTTTTTACAATCTTTCACAGTTTTAAATCATCACAGTTTTAGTTTCAGATTTTATAATGGTGTGTATTGCGTGAGCTAGAGTGGGTTCACATATACAATATATACATAGAAATGTAGGAATCTTGTTGATTATTTTAGATGTAGGACTTACACTTGGTTATAGAAGCCCAAGAGCTACAAGCACTCCAGCCACTCCCCCATAAGCCACAATGTTAATTTTGGGCCTAAAGTTCTGGAGGAGTGCAGACGGGACCAGTTATGTCTCTCGCTCTAGCGCCCTCATATTTCACTCTACAGAAATAAAAACACATCACGGAGTTCAGCAATGTCTGCTGTTACTCACTGTATAAATATTTTGGCCATAACACTTTATCTTCTAGACTCGCAGGAGTTTGGGAGGTGTTGTCCCATCCATTGTCATAGGGACATTTTCAACTTTGGTTCTGCAACTGCTTCAGCAGTGTGGTGCAATGCATTATAGTTTTATGCATTTCAGGTAAGTATTTTCCAGTATATTTAGCAGTTTTTCTCAAATCACTTCAGCTGTCAGCATTCACACTGTATGTTCGCAGGACATGCAAATGTTCCTAGTTTATTTAAATAATATCAAGATTCGAAATTATTTTAAATCATTTGACTGTGAATTTAAACATATTTACTAACAAAAAGAACAGGTACAGTTGCTATGACACCGTACTAGGTGGCAGCCTGTAACAGCAGCTCCCGTGGGTTTACAAGTTTTTTCGTAGTTTTTGTTGTATTTCTGTTCTGATTTTCATCGCACTTTGGCAGCTCTTCTCCAGAGACTGAGAGAAGACTAACACTTTACTTTTTTTTTTTTAACTTTTTAAAAAAAACATTTTTAAGGCACTGTCATGATGTTTTTGCTCACCTCAGCAAGGGAGGGTCAGGAGAGCATCATTGAGCACATTGTTTACACACACAACCAGCTGATTGCGCTGTGTAAACTAGCACTGCTGTGTGAACCTGCACTGCTGCCCGGGGGTGCAGAGCCAGAGCTGGAGCCGAAGCGAAACGGATGGTGAAGAAGAGAAGACACAGACCGGCTGTACCGGCGATCGTCATGGGGAATGTGAGGTCTCTGGGGAACAAGACTGACGAGCTGGCCGCTCTGATAAAGTCTCAGAGGGAATATCGTGAGTGCAGTGTGTTGTGTTTCATGGAGACATGGCTCCACTCACACATCCCGGACCACAGCGTGGCGGTACCCAGCTTCAGCACTGTTCGGGCGGACACGGACATGACAAGCAGCGGAAAGAAGAAAGGAGAAGGGATTACACTGTATGTGAGTGAGAGGTGGTGTAATCCCGGACATGTTCACATGAAGAAACGGCTCTGTAGTCCGGACATTGAACTGCTGACTGTGGGGATGCGGCCTTATTATTTGCTCCGGGATTTCACGTCCGCCATCATCATCAGTGTGTACGTTCCTCCTTCAGCTGATGCAGCGGTGGCCTGTGACGTCATCCACTCCGCTGTTGCCCAGATACAGACGCAGCATCCAAACGCATTTATTGTCATCACTGGGGAATTTAATCATGTCTCACTGGACAAAACCCCCCCAACATTTCACCAGTATGTTGACTGACCCACCGAAGACTGTAACACACTGGATCTTTTATATGCAAATGCTAAGGATGCATACAGTCCCACAGCCCTCCCCCCGCTTGGAAGATCTGACCACAACCTGGTCCTGCTGACCCCTAAGTATGTCCCTCTTGTTCAGCGTCAGCCTGTCCACACTAGGATTGTGAGTAGGTGGACTCAGGAGGCTGCTGACGCACTACAGGACTGCTTTGAGTTGACAGACTGGGATGCACTCGTTGAGCCACATGAGGAGGATCTGGACAGCATGACTGACTGCATCACATAATACATCAGGTTCCGTGAACACACCACCACGCCAACCTGGACTGTGCGCTGCTTGCCAAATAATAAGCCGTGGATCACCAATGACCTGAAAGCAGAAGGAGTTCAGGTCTGGAGACAGGGAAGAAGTGAGGAGAGTGCAGCATGAACTCAGGGATATGCTAAGGGCCTGTAAAGACACCTAGGAGGAAGCTGGAGGCCAGACTTCAGCAGAACAATGTGAGGGATGTGTGGACTGGTATGAAGCAGATCACTGGGTGTAAGGTGAGTGGCAGACAGTCATCAGGCAGCCTGGAGAGGGCAAACGAGCTGAACAGATTCTTCAATAGGTTCAGCTCACAGCCTTCTGTCGTCTCCCTGACACCTCCAGACCCCCACACACCCTCACTGCCCCGAATGCTTCCTCCCCTCCCCACTCACTCCCCTGATGTGAGCTCTCCTGTGCAACACCTCTCCTCCTCCATCTCCTCCTCCTCCTCTTCCACCTTCAGCTCCTCCTCCACCTCCTCGTCCTCCACTGAAGACATCAGCAGCCTCCCCCGCATGACTGTGACGGAAGGCCAGGTTAGGAGACAGCTGGAGAGACTCCACCAGCAGAAGGCTGCAGGCCCTGAAGGTATCAGCCCCAGGATCCTGAAGACGTGCCAGCCAGCTGTCTCCTGTCCTACAACAACTCTACAACCTGAGCCTGGGTCAGGAGAGAATGCCAGTGCTTTGGAAGACGTCCTGCCTGGTTCCTGTTCCAAAGAAGTCTACACCATCAGACCTCAATGACTACCGACCAGTGGCCCTCACATCTTACGTCATGAAGTTGCTGGAGAGACTGGTCTTGGCAGGTGAGAGCCCTGCTAGACCCTTTGCAATTTGCCTACCAGCCCCACTTGGGAGTTGATGACGCTGTCATCTACCTGCTGCAACGAGCCCATTCGCACCTGGATGGTGGAGGAGGCACTGTGAGAATCACATTCTTTGATTTCTCTAGTGATTTTAACACCATTCAGCCACTGCGGGTGATGGGTGTAGACAACACAATGATCTCCTGGATTACTGACGACCTGACAGGCAGGCCACAGTTTGTCCGTATGGGCAGTGTTCTGTCTGATGCGGTGGTCAGTGATACAGGAGCTCCACAGGGGACTGGTGGACAACAGGTGTATAAGTGAGATACAGGAGGAGGAGTACAGGGCACCGGTGGACAACTTTGTGGAGTGGACTGGACAGAATCACCTGCGGCTTAACATCAGCAAGACCAGAGAGATGGTGATAGATTTCAGGAAGAAAACGAAGATGGCTTTCCAACCACTGCGCATTCTGGGAAAGGATGTGGAGGATTACAAGTACCTGGGTGTTACCATCAACCACAGACTGGACTGGAGATCTAACACTGAAGCTGTTTACAAGAAGGTGATGAGCAGACTTTACTTCCTGAGGAAGCTGAGATCCTTCAACGTGTGCAGCAAGATGTTGGAGATTTTTTATCAGTCTGTGGTGGCCAGTCTACTTTTCTTTGCTGTAGTTTGTTGGGGAAGCAGCATCCGAGCCAGCGACACCAACAGGCTCAACAAACTCATCAGGAAGGCTGGCTCTGTGATTGGCTGCAAAAAGGACACTCTGGAGGCTGTGGTGGAGAGGAGGACACTGAACTCACACTGGTCAGACAGCAGAGCACCTTCTCTGGAGGCTGCTTCAGCTTCGCTGTCGTAGCAATAGATACAGTAAAATCTTTCCTGCCAAAAGCCATCACTTTATACAACAACTCTCTCACCTCTGCCTGACAGAGAACTCTGGTCTCTCTACTGTTTGTACATATTATTGTTGTTTATAATATTTTTTGCACATTTTGTTTTGTTGTATATATTGCTATTGTTTTATTGTTTATAGCACACTATGCATTGTATATATACACTCCGAAGTGTTTGGAGAGACTCTGACAAGGTCGGGAACAAATATGTTTGGTGTGTTCAGCTGTGTCGCAAGTTAACCCGGAGCCACACAGATGTTGTCTGCTCCGATTGAGCATGCGAAGTCTGAGGTGGAGGGCTGTCGGATGTCTGAGCCATTGGATTCTCTGATTGGTTGTGTGCCAGCAGAATGGCCGTTCTGATTGGCGGTGTGTGGGAGGGCGGAATACTGTGTGCGCTTTGTTTTTCTATGAGCTCCATTCCGTCATTCCCCGTTTTCATGTTTTGCAGTTCTGGCACGAGACGAGCTGTTATGTCTGTTCAAGACGAATTAAACTGTGTTCGTTTGATAGTGCCTCGCTGCATGTTTAGTATGCAGCTGTTTTTGTCTGAAATGGTTAAGTTTCGTTTTGATCGAAAGTAAAGAGAGTGCATAAGCCTCTCGTTTACAACTCACAACACAAGCGCCACTCACTTATTGCACCTTGCGCAAGCGCAGAACATACACGGGTCAGACAAGAGGCAAGGGGTCGGAGAGTGGTTGGATAAGGAAGTTTTACGTCTGGGCGGTGTGTGGGGGCCTTTACGGTTCAGCAGATGAGCAAACTTTTCCTCTGATGTTGTAGTTAGTTGGATGTTGTGTGCCACACTATTTATTGTCTGGGCAGCAACTCCGAGTGGCTCATGGTTCCTCCCATGTATGTGGACGCACGCTTTTTTTTCTACTGCTCATCATTTTTTTATTTGACTTGACAATTACTGATCACCTTCAAGTTAAAATGGCTCACAATAGTTCCTCAGAAAGAAATATCATCCCGAAAATAATAATATAAACCAGATTAGCTCAAATAAATCCCTGAAAAAAAATGGCTCCATACATTTTCAAACTCGTTAACCATAAAACTTTTATATTTCAGGAACACTTGGTACTCAAGGGTACAGTCACGGTGAAAAGTGCACATTTACTTGTAAAAAACATGCACTTCGTGGCAGTCTGGAGTGCCAATGATTTCCACAGTTCTTATTTTACCGTTTTGGAATAAGTGGAACACATACTACTTTGCCACAAAAAACATTCATGAAGTTAGGTTTATAATGAATTAAATAAAAATGTGCCATTTTAACATCAAGTAGGTGCTTTTAATCCACAAGCCTCTGGTCATCCTCTTGCTGAATGTTTAACCACTCCTCTTGACAGAATCGGTGAAGTTGAACTCAATGTGTTGCCATCCTGGCACAGACTTGTTTCTTCAGCACAGTCCACATATTCTCCATGGGGTTCTAGTCAGGACCTTGGGAAGGCCATTCCAAAACCCAAAGTGTAGTCTGTTTGATACATTTCTTTACGACTTCTGACGTGTGTTGGGATCATTGTCTTTTTGGAACACCCAGCTGATAATTTTAGGTTTTCCTGAAGTATTTGAAGATAATCCTCCTTCTTCATTATCCCATTAACTTTCTTTAGAGCAGCAGATCCACTGACAGCCGAACAGCAGAACAGCATAATATCAAGAGTAGTGATGGGAACGGCAGTTCTTTTTACTGTACTGAATCTCTAGAATCAGTTCATTAAAATGATTCGTTCAAAAGATTCGTTCACCGAATCGTTCAGTGCTCTCCAACTCCCTGAACTGATAAACAGCCAAATGATCTGTCATTCAGTTCTTGATTCAGCCCTGAGGTTCACGTTCACTTACTGAGGGACGGTGCGTTCATGGACTATAGTACACAATCATTCGCAGGAGACGCAGCGCTGCTTTGAGTGGTATACA
>CAEMYA010001243.1:1798367-1812812 GCA_903131615.1 Diplodus sargus
TTAACGTAGTTCGTACCTTCCTTTGCCTGAAAATCATGTTCCCTCTGAGATTGTAACTCTTCTCTCTGTCTAGGAAAAGTATTTGCAGGTTGTGAGGGAGGCTTTTGTTAGCTGCCTTATACATCACTTGTAGTGTGCGATAGTTTATTAAGTCATATAGTTTGAGTATTCTTGATTCGATAAATAACTGATTTGTGTGTGCCCTATAGTTGGCATAGTGTAAGATTCTCAAGGCTCTTTTTTGGAGTATTAACAAAGGCTGTGTGGAGCCTATATATATGTGCCCCCACACCTCTGCACAGTATTGCAGGTGTGGAGAGACTAGTGCGCAGTTCAACAGATGAAGTGCTTTTTGATTTAATATTTTTTGTGCTTTTCAGAGTATGGACACACTCCTGGCCAACTTCCTTTTTAACTGTCTTATGTGTGGCTTCCAACTTAACATGTCGTCAATAATCACGCCCAGTACTTTGTTCTCATGGACCCTTTCAATATTCACTCCGTTTACTTGAATGTTAGTACTGTTAGTACTGCAGCCTTTTTTTCCATATAGCATATATTTTGTTTTCCCAAGATTTAGTGATAATTTATTTATATTAAACCACACATGAAGTTTGGCCATTTCATGATTTACTGTTTCCACAAGTTGGTTCAAGTCACTCCCAGAACAGAAAATATTTGTATCATCCGCGAATAATATTAATTTCAGAATATGTGACACTTTGCATGAATCATTTATATATAGTATAAACAGCTTTGGACCCAGAACTGACCCCTGGGGAACCCCACAGACTATGTCCAAGCTAGTAGATGTGTTATCACCTATTTTAACATATTGGGATCTCTTGCGTAGATAGCTCTTGACCCACTGCAGTGCTACACCTCTTATGCCATATCTCTCCAGTTTAGCTATTAAAATATCATGGTTAACGGTGTCAAATGCTTTTTTCAAGAAGATTCCTATTGAATATTGTTTATGGTCAATAGCGTCAGTAATGGTTTCCACAGACTCAGTTAGAGCAAAGGCAGTCGAGTGGTTCCTTCTAAATCCATATTGGCTGTCATATAGCAGTTTGTGTTTGTTGATGAAGTTATCTAGCCTATTGTTGAATAGCTTCTCTAGGATTTTTGACAGTTGTGGCAGTATTGAGATTGGTCTGTAATTAGTAAACTCGTGTGTGTCACCATTCTTAAACAGTGGCACAACTTTGGCAACTTTCATTTTGGTGGGAAATATCCCGGTTTGAAATGACAGATTAAAAATGTATGTTAGAGGTGAGATGATTCCGTCTAATACTTTCTTAATTAGCCTCATGTCGAGGTCATCAACATCACTGGAAGTTTTTGCCACACATTTGTCGACCAGATGTCTAATTTCTGTGTCCTTCACTGGTGTGAGAAACATTGAGCTGGGTGGTCTGTTTCCATCCTTATCAAAATGGTCCCAGTGTTGGGGTGAGTCAGGAATGTCCTTGGCTAGCTCTGGCCCGATGTTTACAAAAAACTGATTAAATCTATCTGTTATGACTTCCGGGTTATCTTCCTGCATGTTGTTATACTTGAAGTATGGAGGGTAGTTTGGTTTTGTGCTTTTATTATTAGTCACGTTGTTTAGAATATCCCATAATTTGTTAGTATACTTCATATTTTCTGCTAGTAGATTGCTGTTATATTCTTTCTTGCATTCCTTTAGGATGCTGTTTGGCTTGTTTCTATACCTTTTATATCTCACTTCAGACTGGGCCGTCCTTGATTTTAGGAACTGTCTATACAGAGTGTTTTTCTTCCTGCAGGCGTTTATCAAAGTTTTTGTGAGCCATGGTTTCTCCTCCTTCCTCTGATTTGTGTGTCTCTTTTTCACGGGACAGTGTCTGTCATATAGTGTTTTAAATATTTGCAAAAAGGAATCACATGCATCATCATCTTCAATTGACTTTGGATACTTAGCCACCATCCTTTTTGCTATCTCTGTAGTGATGCGTTTGGTTGGATTCTTACAAATCTTCATCATTTCAGAAACGATAATCCTTACCGTTTCTCTAGGTAGTTGTGCACTTGGCCTTTTCTGTCTTTCCACAGTCTGAATTAACTCTTCAGGGAGATTCTGCCATGGTATCTGAAAACTGTCTACCCAGTTTGGCACAAATGGGGAGCAGCTTATTGAGGATAATGAGGTAGCTGTGGATGACGCTGGTGAAGACTGGGACGGGACCGAAGTTGGAGAGAATTGAACAGACAGTGGAGAAGAACACACGAAGTTTGAAGTTGAAGCAGCTGAGTCTGTGAAAAAACAAAAAATGAAATTTGAAAGCGTTAAATATTGAATGTTTTGGTACTCTGTGAAATAATGTAGTGTATCAATAAATATACGTACATAAAGATATTACAGCTGCACAATATGGTCAATAATGAATACTGCAATTATCTTGACAGCCAAAATCCACTTCAAGTCCAGTCAAGTTCTCATTATGCATAAACACAGGCAGGTACATGTACTCTGGTTTTTACTGTTACTGCAGTCTTTTAATCCTGTGCATAGAGATTATATAATGTTAGGTAACAGTTATTGTAGTTGTAGTTTCTTTTCTCAGCACAGGACACTGTGTCTCCTGCCCAGGGACTACAGATGTAAATCAGCTCATAGTTAACTCTGTTGGAGCAAAGAAGCTGTACACTCAAAAAAAACAACTCTTAGTAGTATTTCCACATGATTAAATGGCTTTCTTTCAGCATTAAGCAATTTTTTTAGTCCAACTTCATCCACTTGCATGGGTTCAACTTCATTTAGGGTTGACTGAACTTATTTACTAGGTTTGGGTCCAACTCAATTTAATTGTGTTGGGTCAATTAATTCATTAGGGTTGATTTAACTTGTTTCCTAGGGCTGAGACTGACTAAATATATTAGTATTGGACCCACTAATTTGACAGTAGTAAAATTACACCAGTATATTAAGTTGATCCAACCCAAATAAAATAGGGTTAGTGCAACAATATTTTACACAAGCAACAACACAAATCACTACAATTGCACAAATGACAACTGAATGTTGACAATTCCAGCAGCTCCTGAGAGTTTTGTTTAGGATGGACTCAACTTAAATGAATGTGAAGAGTATTCCATGTCTTAAAAGTAAATGGGCACTTTGTGTGTGGGCATGGGTAGTGTTGCCTATGACGGTGCTGTAGCCCAATATGTTTAGTAGCTCAAATCTACCTGTTAGAGATACATTACACTCTTTACAACTCCATATCTCCTCACCTAAAGACATTCACTGTTTGAGGCAGACCACCTCCAGGACTGGCACTATGAATTTTCCGAGCAGGCACTTATGCAGTTGAACGGCAGACACAGGTGTGGTCTGACAGCATACTCGTGCAGTCGGATGGAGGACACAGGTGTGGTTGGACAGGACACTCTTGTGGTCAGACAGGACACTCTTGCAGTCGGATGGAGGACACAGGTGTGGTCGGACAGGACACTCTTTTGGTCGGACAGGACACTCTTTTGGTCGGACAGGACACTCTTGTGGTCAGGAATTGCTGTGATAAATTGCGAGAACAATCAATAAATGCCCATGAAAGTTAGCATGTAATCACTGATAGACCTGGATCTGGACGAGTGGAACAGGTAGCTAGCTCACAGACGGACTAGGAACTGATCAATCAATTAGATACGATTAATAATTTCAAATCATATACAGCGGGATATTTGTGTGATTGTGTGAAGCAGGTGTATGCTGATCATGTCAATATGACTATCAAGAGATAATTTTCACTATGCATTTTTTTGCATAGCTCACGCAGGATGTGTGAATAGAAATACTCTGTCACAAGTAAAAGTCCTGCACTGAAAACGTTACTTAAAGGACAAAAAAGGCGCAACCCCTCCACCCCCAACACACACATATTTAATACCTTTTTTCAGGAAAGATGCAGGCACCAATGCAATTGAACGGCAGACACAGGTGTGGTCGGACAGCATACTCTTGCAGTCGGATGGAGAACACAGGACACTTTTGTGTCAAATTGCTGTGATAAATTAAGAGAGATTAATTAATGTCCATGAAGGTCAAGTTAGCAAGTAATCATTGACAGACATGCAAACTCAAGTAGTGAAAAAGGTGCTTTTTGAGATTAGAATATGAGAAAAATGTAAATATAAATGTATTAAATGTTTAATTTGCAGACATACACAGTAAAAAGTGAAACTAGTAACCCGTATGACTATAGCACAAAAAAATCGGGTTACATTGTGCTTTTTTAAACAAGACAACAAATAATAAATTAACAAATGTAAATATAATGTATGTGGTCGGTACATTACTGTCCTCTACCATCTTGACATCATAATTTAATACTATAATATGTAATTTAGGGTAAAAACAAAGACGCTACAAAATGTTAAAAGATTCAACCTTTTCTTTTTTATGATTACCACAAGGACAAGAACACCTGTCCTTTAAACCCCTTAGCAAGTCAGCAGGCGAGGTATGTCAAACAAATTAGCAGGCAGCACACCATCCATACAGCCAGGCAACTATCCAGAACAGAACAGAAGCTATGTATTAGTTAGGACTAGGCTACCTGCAGTGAGAGGGATTAGGCAACCTTACATCTACATCTGTCATCATGATCAAATCGGATCTCCTTCTATGGTTCTTTATGAATATCTTGCTTTTTTTTACTCTTAAGTTTTATTGTTCTGACTCACAGTTCACGTCAGCTCAGGTGACCTGCAGGTTGTTGTTTCACTTCACTGCTCCGACGCTGCGCCCAGTGTGTACTTGTCTGTCCGTGTGTATACAGCACTGACACACACAGACACACGTATCACTGCGCGCTGCCGCTGCTGTCAGCCTGTTTCACTGTGTTTACTGCTCAGAAAGTTAACAACATGTGTGACTACGACACCGACGATCATGAAGACTTTAGCACAGAGCCAAGGTGGTATCTTTACGAACCCGAATACACTGATGCCGAAATTCGCCAGATGGAGTTAGAACGGGCGGAGAGAGACAACAGGGACAGAGAAGTGGTACAGGTTGAAGCTGGAGCCGTGAGAGACTGGTTGACAGAGAGGTGGTGCACTTGTTTTAAGTGTCAAATAATGCCCACAGGGGTGGAGTGCTACTGCTGCCATGAATGGGATCGCATCATGCCACAGCTTATAAACTTATCGCTAGCTAGCTCTCACGTTAGCTCTCTCGCGTCGCTGTGTTCGTTGGTCCGAGCACGTAAAACACTGCCAAACAACTGAAAAAAGTGTAGGATTTGTGCGCGGCTGTCAGCTGTGGGCAGCGCGCAGTGATACGAATCGAGAGAAAATAGCACCAAGCGATTATGAGGTCTGATTTTTTCGTGGACAACGGTTTTGTGATGCAAATTAATCACTCTTTTGAACACATTTGTTTTGAGAAGAAAAAAGGCTTTATTTTCGTGACCCCAGACAACTTGCCGGACTACTTTCGTCAGCACCAAAGCCGGGCAAGAACTTGGCGCACAGGACACTGTCGGGGGTAAGTCAGTGTTGATGCACGACACTGCTGACAGGGATGCCATACAGATTCATAACAAAAAACCCGAACTATCCCTTTAAACAAACCCACACACTCAGGACATGTGTCAGATGGCAGACTGACTGGCTGCTGTTCCGGCAGTGTCATGATTACGCTGCGGTGGTCGATGTTCAAAAAATACAGATAAGAGTATCGTTGGTCCAGAATCTTAACGGTACCCTGGTACGGACCCAAGCAGGTACCGGGACCAGGTTTACATCCCTAGCTAACATCCACAAGAAAGTAAAAACATACCGGTACAGAAACTAGGAGCTTCTTTCCCACCAGCAGCACAACTGTGTGATTAGCTAGCGGACGGCTAACCTGCTAGTACTGTGGCGGCTGCGCAGCAAATAAACACAAACGTTCATGCTCACTTGTAAAATACACTAAACAACGTGCACACAATTGCGCTGCTAACCACACTTCCCGGCAATTCACCACAATTATTATTCCTCCCAGCGAGTTTTCCTATTTGTAATCATCAACACCGCCATGATAGCGAAGAGGCACATGCACATGGTGATGTCGGCTATTTAGTCTAATAACAATAAATAACAAACTATCATTGTGGCCAAATATCGCTAAAAATGATGGACTAACTGCTGATGACATGTATGCATAGTATTTCGTTTGAATTTAGATGGAGGATGATGGATTTCTGTTTACCTTTTCCATGTGCACGCCCAAGGACTATGAGGATCTTCTTCCCAAGTCTCCTTGCGCGATTCTCGCGATGTCGCTTTGCTTTTCCCGCCTACCTGTAGAAACTCAATTGCCTCACTTTCTGGCAACATGAATGAATCTAATAAATGTTTAGTTGTTTGATTTCATGCAAAGACAACGTGATTTAATCATGTTCACCTTTCAAACATGAAATTATAGCTTACATAACACATGTTACACTTTAGTTAAGGTAACAGCCCACCAGTTTCCTTATTTTGAGTGTATATTGTCCTTGTCAAACAAAACAAACACATGAAATATGATTCAACTTTTTGCATCACAATTATAATTTTCATTGAAAATGCCTAAATACTTAAATCTTGATGATGTGACATGTGTTATTACACGTTTCACCTGGAAATCAAGATATAGGGGCTAGTCCATCTCTGGAGCAGTGGTTTAACCTTCATCAAAAAAAATCCTTCATCATTCAAAAAATATTTCAATTAATTGTGCAGGTTTGAATGTAAAGGATATTAATTTTTATGTAAAAGTTACAACAGTTCTTTTTCAGTACACTCACCATTTTGGACCCATGCATTAACCAGTCTTCTGGCTTGTATGGGCTTTAAAGGGATAGTTCGGGTTTTTTGATATGAATCTGTATGGCATCCCTGTCAGCAGTGTAGTGCATCCACACTGACTTACCCCCGACAGTGTCCTGTGCGCCGAGTTCTTGCCCGGCTTTGGTGCTGTCGAAAATAGTCCGGCAAGTTGTCTGGGGTCACGAAAATAAAGCCTTTTTTCTTCTCAAAACAAATGTGTTCAAAAGAGTGATTAATTTGCATCACAAAATCGTTGTCCACGAAAAAATCAGACCTCATAATCGCTTGGTGCTATTTTCTCTGGATTCGTATCACTTACTCTCCCCGGCTCGCACAGCGGTGATGTTGGATGGTCGATGCGCCGCCGTTGCTGGTGGGGTCTTCAGGTGTTCAGATCGGGAGCTCCTGGACTTCTGCTGTCGCTTCGCCCCAGGCTCTGTCACTGGGACTGGATCTCTGGGTCTCCTGTGTCGGCCCCGCTGTGTGCATGGGACCTCCAGACGCAAGTTCGCTTCTGGACGGAGGGTGCTGTTCCCTGCGGTGCTGGTGGCAGTGTGGACGGTGGTGCGGCTGTTCCCTCCGTGCTGACTTATATCTTATATCTTTGCTTTGTTTGTTTTCCTATGTTTATTCCACTTTGTCAAGTGTCCTTGGATACCCTGAAAGGCGCTATATAAATTAAATCTATTATTATTATTATTATTATTATTGGAGGTCACGGCCTCGTTGTGATGCGAGGTTAGTCTGTGAAAACAAAATGCTCGCAGCGATAAACCTCTGTGTCCCTCTGCGGCAGCGAAGCGACCTTCTTTGGCGACACTCTCCGTGTCGACCCGAGAAAGCTCCTCCTGTCAGCGCAGGCCTCCTCTCGACAATGGCCGGGCCGCTAACCTAGCTCCTGCTAGCCTAGCTTAGCTCCGGCTAGCTAGCTTAGCTGAAATTGCTTCGTGTCCAATAAAACACAAACACTTCGACTGCGATGGAGAGTCCAACTCACACACTCACAGCACGTCGTCCGTTCACAGTCCGTTAGTGATTAAACATGACACTGACGGACACACACAATCAACTGTTAGCTGCTCAACGCTATTAACTCTCTGCTCCTTCTTCCTCATCACTGACGCTCTGGTCAACCCGGAAGTGTATAAACTCTTACAGGTCATGAACTCTCACACGTAATAAGAATTACTTTAACTTCTTTTAAACATTCAGAACCCATGAAATTATATTTTAATGTCACACATTTTAACCAGAAATTATTTATACATTTCAATATCTTATTTATCTCAAAATATGTCATGGAAATTTTAACTTAACAGCTGGCACTTTATCTTTAACTTTGTCTCAGGAGAGAGAAAAAAAAGAATAAATAATCTTTTTACATAACATTGGCCATTGCTAATGACATACACAGTAATTAATCTAGCATATTTTAATTAAATAAATCAATTCAAGCTAAAATTTAAGAGTCTATAATTAGGCTATACTGGGCCTGAACTATTTATACCAGAGATTTTCTTAAAATTAAGTTAATACCTTTTAGAAAAAGGTCACCTGGGGTAAAACTCCCCCTGCTACCCTGATTTGCATTTGTATAGCTCACAGCATTTTCATTTACATGTTTAAGCCTCCCCTAGAATCAGGGGGAGGGGGGTCATGGGGGGACAACTGCCAAGCAAGGCCCACGTCAATTTCCGACAATTTACGTGTTTTCGGTGTTGCCTGCAAATTGCCGTGAATTGTCGCAAACATGAAATTCCACGGCAATTTACAGTGCCGCATACTGACGAAAATCCCACTTTTCATGCAGTGTAAGCTACAGGAAGGGGCCCACACCAGAGGTTCGGAGCTGACTCAACACATTGTCACAACCCGGCTCCAAGGCTGTGCCAAAACAGGAAGACAAACGCAAGCTGGCTACTAGCAATTGGCATTTATTGGCCCCAGAAACAAATCAACCAAGGCAAAATGTGCAACGATCAGTATCAGTCATGAAAGCATGTGTGAGTGTGTGACAACAGACGTGTAAATCAAAAGAAACCAAAAAGACATGCTGCCATCAGGTCTGCCAGGGAGCAGAGATCAGCTTCCCCCAGAGAGAGCGTCTGCAGAATCAGGGCAGTCTTTGTAGGCAGAGCACACGGGCCCAGGTGTAGCTCATGCAGCTGACGACTCTCCACTCAGCACCTGCAAAACACAGCCAACAAGGAACAGGGACACCTAGTGCCTGGGAGGAGGGATCGTCACAACATACATTGTCATCTAAGTTTAGAGAGACCATCCTGTCCACTTAAGCTGACATCAGCAAAGTTAAGTAACACGCACAAGAGTTATTTCATAGGGGGTGTGAGGCAGACCCATCCTTCTTTTCTCCCATTGGATAGATGAACCATTAATCCACCAAAGTGACCAAATAGGAGAAGTAGGTGGGTATGGAAAATAGACTCTAAGGGGCCATGCAGACGGACGAAAAAGATCTTTTTTTTTCTCCGTCTTCCTCTGCATCGTTTCAAGAAAATTTGCGTCCACACGGATCCACTGAAAACGACGAAAACGCTGTAGTTCATATTCCAGGCCTATAGGTGGCGCTTGACATTCACCAAAAATGGAGAAGAAGACATAGAGAGAGAGTTCACTCATCTGGGACTAAAAAATCCTTCCTGTTGCTAGGTCATTACTAAGGTTTGGATTATTTGCTGGAGTGGTAAACTACGTCCCATTACACATCTGAGTCTACTGACGTGACTTATTTTGTTTCAGTTATTAGTCAGACCCCATGTGTTTCCATGGAAACGCGACGCACACTCACAAAAACCTTTAAAATTCGAGAGCAAAATGTCCATCAACATGGATATATTTTAATACATTTTATTTGTGTTGGTATTAGTTGTATGATCGCAATATTACCCTCGAGGGTGTGCTTTAATGTCATTTGAGCACTTCAGTGCTGCTTGCAGACCTCGGCGCAAGTGCCTCGGTCCTGACCGCATCACTGTCGTGCTCAAATGCCGTTAAAGCACACCCTCGAGGGTAACATTGCTTAAACGAATCACAGCGCAAACGTGAATCACGTCCTCACAGTTCTCTGAAGTGAGTCGCGGCAGTACCACTCACGGCCGGCATGCTCAACTCAACTGAGAAAGGAACGAATCAGTTCCTGAAGTGATTCTGTTCACTTCGTTCACTTAAAAGATTTGTTCGTTCGAACGACACGTTCGCGGACGACACGTTCGCGGACGACACTTTCGCGAACGACACGTTCGCGAACGACACAACACTACCTGAGACCCGTTTTCAAAAAAGTGCGTTTTTTTAGGCACTGCGTTTTCAGGATCTTATGGACAGTTGGCCAAAACGATGCAATACATGTGCGTTTTCGCAAAAGAGCGTTGTCGTCTGGACGGGGCCTAAAACGGCCCGGACACCAGAAATAAGTGGGGTGCCATTTGGTAGATCTCCTAAGATTAAAGGCTCGATAGGATTTCTGATAGGGCAGAGGGTGAAGCATTTTGGCATTGCTTTTGCCATAGATTTGAGAATACCAGAAAAGCGGCTGCTTCTGGGTCGGACACCGGCATGAGATCTGTTTCAATAAAGATTGCTCCATCATTCCACCCAGCCTGGCCTCCGCAGAATTCTTTATCAATATACTACACGCCGACACCTTTGATAAAGACAGCCCAGAAACTACATTGGCCAATGTGTTTAGGGCTGGACTCTTATCAAATAGTTATCAAAAAGTTTGTTCCAGATAGGAATGAGGAAGTTGTTCCTTTATGATCTGGTGGCCTGCTCCTGCCGGTATTCAATAATGTAAGTCAGAAGAACTGTCTACCATCTACAAAAAAACAAATGGACTACAGGTGAAAAATCCCTCAAACAAATTTGTGGTGTTGTGTTTTGATTATTGATTGGCGGTGACGCTGTCGGAGGGTGAGCTCACCTTTTAGTTGCATGTCGTCTTGTAGTGTATGATATGGAGGAAAAAAACTATAAATGTCATGTAAAGAGGATGTTTGTCTGAATTCCTGTGTCCAGTTGGTGGCGCTATGGATATGACACAGTATTGATGCATGGAGGTATTCAGGGCGCCATCGTATACATGTGTGATGAATTTAGTGTACACTGGAAATTGTATGCTGAAGTTATACAGACTTGATGCTTTATGGTGAAGCATGAAAATGGACCCACCATGTTTAAAGGGGCACTATGCAACAATATTAGCAAAAATGGAACCGGGTAGATATAAACTGCCAGTTGCAAGGCAATTGTTGTATTCATCATGTATCAATTGACTAAAAAGAGACCCAGGAAGCCACAGAAGAAAAAGGAGCATGACAAAAGAGACCAGACACAGTAAACATAGGACGAGCTGTTGAGGAGTCCAGAACAGACGCCGACTTGGCCGTGTTGCTGTTGAAATTGTAAGTGGCTGAACTTTGTCTTTGCAACGTGACTTGATAGTCTTTTGAACAATGTTATTGCTGGACTGTTTTATTGGGAGCCCTGTATGTGTTCAGCTTGGTTTCTTGATCGCTCGCTCGATAGTTAGCAGGTGTTTAGCTTAGCCGTCACTTGCTACCAAACACGTTTGTTTGCGTTCTGAATCCAGGTTCTCGTTGTGTATGTAGCTCTCTAGTTCGGTCTTTGAATGTCGCGTGATTTGTCGCCTGTATCCTGCGATATGTCCAGCTGAACAGAGCACTAAGTGCACTAAGTGCCAGACATGTCTCGCTGTTTAGCCGGCTGGCTTCTTAGCAAACAGATGCATATGGTAACGTAGTAGCTGCTAGGTGGCCGGGGAGGCTCGTCAACGAGTGTTTTCGACAGTGTGTCTGCGCCGAAGCTGTAGGGGGAGCTCTGTAGCGAAAAACGCATGCACGAAACTGGTGCAAAGCTAGAAAACGGCGAAGGAATCTGGTCTGGAAACTGATGCTGCATAGTCCAGCTTTAATGTAGGCGAAAGCTTTTGATAGCTGTTCAAGGTCTGAGGATGATACCGGGTGATTTGGAAGTCTGTGGTGTACAATCTGTAGGAGGAGTTCGTTAAAGTATCAGGCATGGAAATTGATCACAATGGGGGTGAAATGGGAACTTGAATCAAAATGGCTGACTTTCGGCTGGACTGACAGTTTGGTACCCCAATGTTTTTTGTGTGTCTGGTCATGAGACATATGCATACCGAGTGTGATTTACGTATGTGCATGTAGGAGGCGTGGCTTGGATTTTTAATATTCCAGGGGGTGCTATAGAGTCCCCTGGTAACACCATTCGTCAGCTATTGTCAGGAGGGCATTGGCAATAATTGCACCACTTGTTTGTGTTAATCCGACCTACAGATGTGGAGATATAGAATCCTTCCATTTAAACAGCGCCACCTAGTGGTGCTTATTATCTAATTAAATATGTGCTAATTTGCATACAATTCCAGTACATAAATAAACAAACCCCTCTACTAAAACCTTCAGAGTATAGATAGGAATAAAACTGGAAAGTTTGGTGTATTTAAGTGCTACTGAAGTGGGGATTTTGGCTCAGAGTATGAGAAAAAACTTATTTTGAGAAAACAGCCTAAAGATATGTATTGGGGAGGAGGAGGGGGATTATAAAACATTCGGCGCTTTGGGATTTATTGATATCACAAACATGGACTTTGACTCTTAGATCACCTTTCGAAGTTAACTAGAAGCAAACTTATAGCCATTTTCAGTTTCTTGCGATTAAGGGGAAACATGGCAGGCAAAAACATAGTTTTATTATACACTGTCAATTTTGAGATTTTGGGTTATTTTGCTTCCATAACATGTCTTCTTTCAGACTAGTGGAAAGAAAACATCCAAAATACACATTCAAGTATTCATTTAAGTTCACATTGTCTATTTCCTCCTATAGATTTCTTATACAATACGTATCTTAAAAATGAGTTTTTTCTCATACTCCACTTCAGTAGCACTTATAGACACCAAACTTCCCGGTTGTATTCCTATCTATAATCTGAAGGGTTTGACAGAGGGGTTTTTTCATATAGCATTCATAGCCTGATTTATATATCATTTTATTCCTAAAAACAAGGCGAAAATGTTTTTTTTATGGCTGTTGACAGTATTTTCTGATTTATGGAGAGATAAAAAGAGAAATCTAAAATTCCATCTTTGGCTATACTCTGTCAACAAAATGAAACAAGAATTTTGAACCTGGCTTTATCCAATGTTTAGATTTATGTTCTGGAAATGTATGCAGGTTAGCGCATATTTAATTAGATAATGCCTCATTTGCATATTTAAACATACAATTTAAGAAAACTCATCATACTAATAAAAAAAAATATTGTCTTAATGTACGTGATCAACTGGGTAAGTTCCATGGTGATATATTAGTTAAAAAATATCCCTATTCTTCACCTGCAATGTCTCCCCTAATTTCCTCATTATGCTAATTACGCAAATTGCGCAATATGCAACTTTTAGCAACCAAGCTTAATCTCATCTGCTAAACCTATAGATGACATTTTAATAGTAAAAAATCATAGGAAACAACATTTCTGGGTTTAGTATGGGCCATATAGGGGTTTCCAGTAGACTAATATTTCAAGTTTGGTGAGTTTTGGGGTATGTTCAGGCAGTGAAAAATGCAATCATTTAACGACAAAAAAGTAGCTGTACAAAAACAATAGGGATGCCCTAATAAGGGCACATATAGAAACAGTAAGAAACAATGGCATACTTTAAGCATTTTATTGTGCAGTATTTTTTGTATATTGTATAAACAGTTACAAATAAGATACAATACTGAGGTAAATAAAAAAAAAATGCTGAGCTAACTGGAACTTAAGGTGCAAGAGAAATAAGGCCCTCACCCTGCCTTCTTTATGAATTTATTTAGTCTGTTTGCGTCCTTTGCTTTGATGCCCACACCGAAGGACACCACAGCGAAGAAGATGGTGCTTGCAACAGACTGATAAAACATCTGGAGCATTCGGTTGCAGACATTGAAGGACCTGAGCTTCCTCAGGAAGTAAAGCCGGCTGGAGAATGCAGGGGCTTGTTACTTCTGAAGTCCACCACCAGCTCTTTCATCTTTGCCTTGTTCAACTGCTAATGGTTTTCCCCACACCACTTAACAAAATTGCCGACCAGGTCTCTGTACTCATTCAAACCTGTTGAAAAACTGGTTGAACCCATTTCCTCGTTGTTCATTTCCCTCTGCTGATTCTCCACCTTTCCTCTAGAAGCTGGTAATCATGCTCATCCCACTCTATACATCCCTGGTGTTATTGTTCTCCAGTTTGTACTTAAAGTCCATGTAAAGCAAAAATAAATTTGTGTTATGAGTTTGTCATACCACAGAAACATGTGTCATTGACCACTGAGCCAAATTTGAAAGATTAAAAAAATTGCCAAGTATATAAAATTAGGTCTCAAAATCCTGGAAAAACAAGCACTTCTCTCTGCTGTGAAACGCTGGGGGCGTGTCAGTTAGAGGCGCTGGAGCCACGCCCACACAGGAGGGGCACTGCCTCCGTGTACTGCAGGAGGACCTAACCTATAATTTTTTGTATGAAAATCTTTATTTAACATTTGCAAAAGTACAGACAATCAGATAGAGCAGGCACTGAGT
>CAEMYA010001243.1:1814131-1827136 GCA_903131615.1 Diplodus sargus
ATTTCTCTGTATTTAGTTGAGTGAGGTCGGTGGCACCCGCTGTCAGCTGGACGGAGGGTGTCGGCTGCGGCGGCGCGGCCACATTATGCCGGTGGGACCCGCCGTCAGCAGGACGGAGAGGGTCGACTGTGGCCACATAAGGCCGGTGGGACCCTCCATCAGCGGGTCGAGGGGGGCCGGGGGCAGCCACATAAGGCCGGTGGCACCCTCCATCAGCGGGTCGAGGGGGGCAGGGGGCAGCCACATAAGGCCGGTGGCACCCTCCATCAGGGGGTCAAGGGGGGTCCGGGGGCAGCCACATAAGGCCGGTGGCACTTGCTGTCGGCGGGAGGAGAGGATGCAAGCCGGGGACGGAGAGGATCGGTTCGGCCCCAGTGACCAGCGTCAACGGACTCTGCAGAAATCCAGATATTTCCTGGTGACAGTTGCTGAAACGATCAGGGGTGACGTGGACACTGCAGAGACGGTGTTGGTGGTGATGTTTAACTCCCCACAGTAAGGTTAGCTCCTCTTGACAAAATCGATCCACCGTTTCTTTACGTTGTCATCTGAAGGAAACTTAAATAAGCTAACAGCGCCGTCACCCTGCACACTGTGGCATCCAGGAAAGATGCAGAGCGATGAGGAGGAAATGTGACTGAACCGCTGAGGCTGACGCGCTGCACGTATTTATACCACTTCCGCAGCAGGGCGGGGCTTATGCAAATCATAGCCGCGTTACGTAACGCGGCTATGATTTGCATAAGCCCCCCCATGATTTCTGACCCGCCCATTAAATCCTGAACACAGAAATGTTGAAAAACAGTTTGTGAGCCTAGCTCCAAAATTAAATTCTAAATGGTTGGACGGCTTTTACATGTTTCAAGTAAACACATTTAGGACCTGTTTAATGTGTTTAGAAGAAAATGGCTGATTTTGCTTTACACGGACTTTAAGTATTCTCCTGTAGTTGTCCTTACTCTCCCTGATGCTGTGTCTAAGTTCTTTGTGAACACACTTCAGCTCTGCTCGGTCCCCTGACTTGAAGGCCCTCTTTTTCTCATTGAATAGGGCCTTTAGGTCGCTGGTAACCCAGGGTTTGTTGTTTACGTAGCAGTTGATCTCTTTAGTGTGGATGGTGTTGTCCATGCAGAACCCAATGCAATCAGTTATCAATGTCCTCGCCATGTGGTTCGTACAGGACATCCCAGTCAGTGGCTTCCAGTCCTGGCAAGCCCTTCCAGTTTGTCCATCTTATGTGCCAATGACCTTACGTTTCCAGTAATAAATGCAGAGATGCAGGATTTAAACTTCCAACTCTTTCTTCTCTATTTAACCCCCGCTTTGCAGCCTCCTCATCTCCTCCTTAGCTCCTCCGGTACTGTGGGTCTCTCCCCTGTCAAGCGGGTTTGGGGTCTCAGGGCGATCAGCTGGTCACGATTGTAAACAATGCTGGCTGTAAAGCAGACATGGCTTCCAGTCACCAGGAGAGACCCAAGGGCAAAAAATGTGGCCAGGAGATATCCAAACTACAAAAAAAGCACCTTGTTGTTGCCCCGTCTGACTTGTCTCTGTAAGGCTGTTTAAAAGCTGCTGGGAGCAGAAGTTGTCCTGTCGACTCTCTCCCTTTCATCCTTGCGCTGCCAGTTGTCTCACTAGGATGATGTCTTCGCAGATGAGCTGACATGTTAGTCATGTTACTGTTAGCATAAACAACACGTGTTGCACAATGCTTGCACCCTGTCGCACTTTTGTCAACAACTTTCATACCGCCGTCATCGTAGGTCACTCTAAATGCAAAATGGTCCCATACAGCAGACCTATACAGTGCTGCTGTACTCTATTACTATCTGCTACACCGCTTCACTTCTTCTTCTTGTTTGCTGGCGGTTGGCCAGCCCTTTTGACCAGCTTATTGAGTCTCGTCCTGTCCCTCTCTGAGCTTCCACAGCCCCAGCAGACCACAGCAAAGAAGATAGCTGATGCTACCACAGAGTCATAGAAGGTTTTTAACAGTGACCTGCACACATCAAATGACCTCAGTCTCCTCAGCAGATGGAGACGACTTTGGCCCCTCTTGTCTTGTCCAGTACAGTTTGTTGTTTATGTGAACACCCAGGTATTTGTACTCCTCCACGATTTCAATGTCCAAACCCTGGATGTTAACCGGTGCAGTTTGAGGAGCCTTTCTCCTGAAATCGATCACCATCTCCTGTGTTTTGCTGGCGTTAATGCACAAGTGGTTCAGTTCACACCAGGCAACAGAGTTGGTGATGACCTTCCTGTACTCCAGATCATTCCCCTCTGTCACGTGCAACGATGGCTGTATTGTCGGAGAACTTCTGGAGGTGGCAGCTGGCCATGTTATAACTGAATTCTGATGTGTAGAGGAAAGGAGAGAGCACTGTACCCTGTGGAGCTCCGTGCTGCAGACAACCACGTCGGACACACAGTCACCGAGCCTCACATACTGTGGTCTGTTTGTGAGGTAGTCGGTGGTCCATGCAGCCAGGTGATAGTCGACTCCCAATCCTCCCAGCTTCCCCCTGAGCAGTGATGGGTGGATTGTGTCAAAAGCACTGGAGAAATCAAATAACATGACTCTCACAGTGCTAACGGTGCGCTCCAGGTCTAAAAGTGACCTGTGCAGCAGGTATATGACAGCGTCATCAACACCAATGCCAGGTCAATAGGCAAACTGCAGAGGGTCTACCTCGCTGTTCACCAGGTGTCGAAGGTGGGTGAGAACAATCCTCTCCATGGTCTTCATAAGGTGAGAGGTCAAAGCCACTGGCCTGAAGTGGTTGGGCTCCCTGGGGTGCGCAGTCGTTGGTACAAGAACCACGCATGATGTTTCCACAGGAGTGAAACTCTCTCCAGACTGAGACTCAGGTTGAAAATGTGCAGGAGTACTCCAGAGAGCTGATCTGCACAGTCTGGAAATGATGCCATCAGGGCAAGTAGCCTTCCTCACCATGGTCCTCCTCAGCTCCTTCCTCACTTCATCAGCTGTGATGGAGAGGCTGGGGGTGTTGGTGGGACCATGGAGTGACTCCTGTTGAAAAAGATTGGGGGTGGGGTGTGTGGATCGGTCAGGCAGGGAGTGGAGGGGGGTGGTGTGGGGGTGACAGAGGTGTACTGGGGGGAGAGGCGGGGGGGTGGTGTGGGGGGGTGGTGTGATAGGGTTAGGGTTAATTTAATAAGTAAATTAATGTGGTCATGATGCAGGTTGTCAGGCTGTCGATGTGATCCCCCCGAGGTTCACACAAGTCTGTCGTGTCAAAACAGTCCCTCAGTGCAATTCTGGTCTCCTCAGACCAGCTCCTTGCATACATTGTGGTGGGTGGTTGTTTGTTCACCATAGGTATGTAAGCAGAGGACAGATGGACCAGGTTGTGGTCAGAAGTGCGGCCAAGTTGGGGGGAGGGGTGAAGAGGTGTTTGCGTCCTTGGTGTTCACATACATGAGATCCAAAGTTCTTTTGTCTCTGGTGTGGCATTTCACATACTGTGTGAAGGTAGGGAGAGTGGAAGACAGATTGAAGTCACCGAAGATGAGGATGAGGGACTGTGGGTGCGATGTCTGAAGCTGAAATACAACAGTGTGTAAGGTCTCACAGGCTGCAGCTTGGCTGATGGGGGGATGTACACAGTTACCGTGATAACGTGTGAGAATTCCCTCTTGAGGTAATATGGCTGAATGCTAACCGCTAGCAGTTCAATTTCTCTGCTACAATACTGTTCCTTCACCCTGATGTGTCCCGGGTTACACCATCTGTTGTTCACAAACATCGCTATACCCCTCTTTTCCTCTTACCGCTCTCCTTTGCTTTTCTGTCCGCTCTCACAAAATGAAATCCATTCAAAGTGACGTGAGTTCGGGGAGAGTTCATTCAGCCAAGGCTCTGTGAAGCACATAAGGCTACACTCCTGGTACTCCCTCTGCAGCCTGGTTAGCACCGTTAGCGCCTCCATTTTATTAGGGAGAGATCTTACGTTCCCACATAATGACAGATGGTAAACAGGGTTTACAGGGATCAGGCCCATCTGGGCATTTTTCCGCTGATTGGAATCGCAAATTTTGAATGTGGACCCCAGCCTGATTTTTTTTCCCCCACACATCAGAGCACAATTTGTGGCAGAACGCACACGCGTGTGGAAATAACTTAAATTAGAAAGTGAAAGCAGTCCAACGGCGACATGTAACATCTGCAAGACGGCCATGTCGCGTTGCTGCATTTAATACTCATTTGAACACTCAAAGAATACAACGTGTTCACTCGAGAGTACAGGCAAGGACACCGAAGCAGCAAACATTCGCGGATACTTTTAAAAGGACAGAGAAATATCCTCGAGACAGCGACATGGCCATAAGTATTACCTAGAAGGTAACTGAATTCATCGCTCTGGATAACCAGCTCATCTCCGTGGTAGAGGATCAGGGTTTTCTTCGTCACTTGGAGTTTTTGAATCCCCGGTATGCCGTATCATCTCAGCATTACATTACATTGACTCCACTTTCGAGTTACATTGTACCGGTATGCGCACTAGTTTCGTGGGTCTCATACAGCAGAGCATGTGAAACAGGCAGTCGAGGAGATGCTGGACGTGTGTGAAATAGACAAGCAACACGTCCACGTCAGTTTATATGACAACGTAAAGAAAGTGTAAAAAGCAGTGGATGATATTGAGGTACCAAGCTTGGGCTGCGTCTCTCACACTTCAGCTGGCTGTACACGAGGGTCTGATGTCACAGTGCAGCGTCGCAGACTCACCTGCTAACACGAAGAAGGTGGAGGCCAGTGTTGGAATAGCATATGCAGATTAAGAAAGAGCTGTATGAGCTGTTTGTTTCAACAAAATAAAAAAACCTAATTAGGAACAGCTTGGATGCATGTACTTTTTTTCTTAATGCAGCTGTATTATCCAGGAAAATATTAGGTCAGGCTAAGTATTGGATTGGGATCGGGGTAAAAAAAACCCGATTGGGACATCCCTAGTGATAAGCTATCAGCTGGTTTTCCTCCTCCCTCTGCCCAGCTGACACTTGACGTTGATGCAACGTTAGAACAACGTTGTACTCCAACGTTGGATTACCATTGGATTATGATATGGATTTGAAAATTGGGTTTTTACGTTAAAACTTAACGTTGGTTTGACGTCAGCCCTGAATGTTAAATAGACATTGGATTTTGGACGTAAGCTTGACGTCAAGTTTTTACGTTAAATACACATTGGATTTTGGTTGTACTCCAACGTTGGATTACTGTTGGATTATGATATTCATTTGAAAATTAGGTCTACGTTAAACCCTAACGCTGGCTTGACGTCAAGCACCAACGGCTAATACACATTGGATTTTAGTTAAGACTCTAATGTTGGATGACCATTGCATTATGGTTGTGTATGAAAATCGTATTAACGTCATATCCCAATGTTGACATTACATTAACCTCCTGTATTAAAGAGATCTTGGGTTATTTTTGGGCTCTAACGTTGAATACAATTGTTTTAGTTTATTATATATATATATATATATATATCAAATTGAGCTAAGAATCCTCATTGGCTTGACATCAAAATTTAATGTTGGCCTGAAATCCGCCTCCAATTTCAAAGTCTAGAAAAAAAGTCTAAAAACAAAAAATCGTTAAGAAACATTTATTGCTAAGAACAAAAAAACGTGTTAACATATATAAAATAAAAAAAGTGCAAACATGTCTTTAAAAAAATAAAAGTTAACATTAAATTAAAGAGAAGACACTTTCAAATAAAAGTAAAAAACAATTCAAACATCAAATAACACTGAAGCAACAACAAAACAAACTTCAAACAGAATCTGAACTAACATCTTAAAGTTCTTCACTCCCATCAACAGAATCCTTTTTCCTCCCTCCCTCCTGCCTGTCTGGGGCAAATTTCAAATGCTCCCCAATCAGCCGTCGATGTTAATCTCTGCATCAGGGGTGCTCCTCTGGACACTATCTGTAAGACATGAAAAAAGATTGGCTGTAGAAAGCAGTGAAAATATTCAGCTGCAGATGCTCTAAAGCTCACTTCACACCTACACAACTAGTTGCGACTGCAACAAAACAGCTGATATATAAGCAACTTTCTTTTCAAAACCAAGTGTAACTTTCTAAATATAATCTAAATAAAATGGGATTGAGGTTTGTTAATATTTTTCACCATCAGAATTAGCTTTGCTTGCACTTGTTTATGTGCTGAGAGAGTGACAGACCTGCTTTTGTTCAACTAGTCAATACCCGCTGGTGAAGCCAAACCAACATTACTGGCAAACAATCATCTTGTGCAGGCACGTCGGTTCCGGTATCTACTTAAAAGTCAATACAGGAATAATTTTGTGCTCCAAGGAAGATATCCACCATTTCTCATCTCTATCCGTCGAGTGGTTGAAGAAATATGACACAGTGTTACAGACACAGAGTGATGGACAGAGATTTGGAGCACTATAGTATAGATGTGCTTTTTTACCTATCACAACAGAGTAAATCCGGAGCTTCTCAAATGACAGCTTTTCAGGATCAGAGTTGATTTTTTGCACAGATGAAATAAAGAAGATATCTCATGAAGACTTTTAAAACTAAACCAACCAAAGCAGAATAATGCTGCTGCTGTTTATTTGTGCTGTTGAATGTGTCACCACATCTAACACAACGGACACACACACACACACACACAGACACAGACACACACACACACACACACACACACACACTCTCTCCCCCAGGTAAACTAGAGTCAGACAACATCGCTGTCTGTCACACAGCACTCAGGTGCCCCACTGATACGGAGGAGAGGAGCAGCTAACAGATTCAGTGTGTGAGAGAGACAGTGACGCTCTGTTTTGCTCTCAGACAGTACATTCAATGCGGGAAGACTACTACTTTACTCCTCCTTGCTGTTATTTATAAAAGTTCAATACACTGAATGGAAGACAGGGTCGCTTCGTCAGAGAGCAGCTACCAGACAATGCTAGCTATGGTGGAGTGAGGTAGAGCTGATAATAGAGGGAGTGGTGACAGTAAGAAGCTGGTGAATAAGATCAATATTATGTTACTTAAAGTGAAAACTAGAGGTGAGCTACACTTATGTTACTGTAAGTGCAATAAAATCTACCAGAGTAAAAAACTAAGAAGAATGCTTTAATTTAATCCACAAAAAAACTTGGTTATTTGAATTGAAATAATAATTTAATTGAAATGAATTTAAATAACTTTTCTATTTCCTGGTCAAAACGAAAAAGGAATGAGCAGACATTAAAAGTAGTTTGATTTTCTTTTCATATTTAGAATTAAAACATTGCCCTGGCCTGGAAAAAAATTCAGTCAGAAGATTTTATTTTGCTTTAACCCCTGATAAGATGGCCAGGGCTGTACTTAAAATATTTTTTAATTAACTTTGTTAATTAACAATATCAATCAATATGAATTTTTCAATATCAATATGCTTTTTTTCTATGTCATCCAGCCCTAGTTGATCAACAACACTGATGTATATAACGCTGGTTTTACACTTTGTCCTGGTGTCTGTGTATTGTTTTGTCAATTCCGGTTCAATCAATTCTTCCTTAATAACAGACAACTGACACTGATGTGAAAAAAAAAAAACCTACTTGTCTAGGATCCACTTTATGTTGTTCTTCGTTGATGTTCCTCCTCCAATCATGGACAAGCGCTGGATCTGAAATTGGAGGAAATCAGTGTACAAAACAAGAGCAAGTTTAAAGTTCAGTATATCCCATGACTATTGTCTGTTACAAGGTGATTTCAACAGTGCACATTTGAGAAAAAAATCATTACGTTAGTATCACTACTGTAGTCTAATACTACCAGATTTCTTCTTACTAGGGATGCACTGATTCCACTTTTTTTCAACCCGATACGATACTTAGATCTTGCCGATAGCGAGTACCAATGCCGACACTACTACCACCAAAACAACCCCCAAAAAACTATTAGGCAAAATGCAATTAATTGGAGGACAGGTTTTATTTTCTCCTCTGCTTGTTACAACGAATGATGATAAATGAAAAATAAACATTTTCTGTGAGATTTTCTGAGAATTATTGCAGAGTTTCCACATTTTAATCAAACAAACTCTCAAACTTCAGTCAGCATGCAATGGTGTGGTCTCTGAACTAAGTTTTTTTTGGGGGGGAAAGTGAGTGGCAGGTTGATGAAAAGAATCATCTCTGCATGATCAGCTGTGAGCCTGTTTCTTGCTCCTCCGCCGCTCCTCATGGGCTCCCGTAGTTCAGAGATTAAAAAAAAACAAAAAAACTGTGTAATCCCTGATTATTTGCCATTGTATCCAGATTGGTTTCCAAGGCATTCGATAAAGATGTGCTAGAAGATTTCTCAATTTATGAAACCTACCAGTTTCTGCCTTTCCTCCGTCGATTTGAGGGATTCCTCCAGGTGTTCAAGCTCCTCGAGGGTTGTAGCCTGTTTATAAACAGCGTCTTCTGTTTGATGGGCAATCTTTAAGTCCTTTAACCCATCGCGGATCTCTACAAGCAGCTCCATAACCTTTCTTTGAAATCCTAAAAGCATTGAAAGAAAGACAATCATAACTAGAATCATCAACACCTTACCATAGCAATTTAACACTTGCCAAAAAAATAAACTGAGCCAGGTCATGATTCTATTTGCATGGGTTCATGACTCTGTGTCAACTGTTGTTCAGTCATTTGTATCATCGGTGTTTCCCCTATATGCACCTAGCAGCAGCGGACCGCCACTGCTGATTTTTTATTTTTTTTTTTTTAATGAGGAGAGAGGAGAGGTGGAGAGTGGGCTCAGTCTTTTCTCTTCAGAAAATGTGTCATTTCATATCCAGGTCAATCACAAACCTGTTTGAAACGATTTATGAAAATAAATCAGGAACCACAGTGGGCCACCTATAGAGAGTATGAAGCCTGTTACGCTTTCTTACAGCTGTTAAGATAATGAATTTGATATAACAATTTCGGCTGGCAGTATCCATGGTTCTATTGTCATATTGTGCTTGGCAACTGTCATTGTCTCTGTCAAAGAAACTTTGCAAGCGGTCTCCTTCTCTACATTCATCCAGATATACCGTTACCGTTGATGCAGGTGATGCACTGCGCTAAACTCCAGTATACCGTGCTGTGCCGTGCTGCACTGCGCCGTCTCTGAGCATACACCACAACGGAGGTAGCATTAGCGCCAGGTTTGGAGAAGGTGCAACGAGATTTGGTGAACTATGAGTTTTTTTCAGGGTGGGGATCCCCAGTTCAAATGATCTTTTGGTGGGGTCATGGCCTAAATAGGATGAGAACCACTGTTGTAGATGACGTTTCACTGACAAATGTGCACCAGTTGTGTATCAAAAATTATTCAGACGTCACAAAGTCTGAAGACATTAGGGCGTGTCTTTTCAACCTACAGTCCTGCACAAACAAACATTTATGCAGTACGTTAATAAAGCTAAAGGGTCTGGATTTGGGTTTAAGTGATCTGGTTGTGTCTATGAGGGTGTGTGTGTGTAGCTAGCTTGTGTCATTGGGTATGGGGAGCTCGGTCTTTTTTTAAATGGGGAGCTGATGACTGGTCTTGGGCCTCTTCCTTTTTCTGCGTGATGAGACACACTTGGTGTTGAGCCTCTATTTTTTCCTGTTTGGTGAGACATGCCTTTATGAGGAGGTGAAATTATATGCTGTTGCTTCCTCTATAGAAATAACCTCCAAAATGTAAAAATGTTTGTAAACATTCTTTGGACACAGTTAAGTGCTCGTTCTGGTCGAGCAGAACTAATCAATAGAATCATTATATGTCTATGAACTAGCCCAAACTATCAAAAAAGAAAGGCCATAATGAAATAAAACTGTACACACACCTTTTGTTTTCAGTGGACTGGAAGGGGTTTTCTTTGATGTGAAAGGTGCAGTGACTTCATCTTCCAAACCTGGTGGAGAATGGTGGAGAGGTCGCACTTTCTGTGGAGCAGCTGAAAGTGTAGGCTGTTTTCTAGGAGCAGAGCTATGTTTTGCCATTGGATTGGAGCTGCTTTTCGGACTACCTTGGCTCTCTGGCTCTGGAATATAGTCTGTAAAAAAGTAATGAAAATCTTATCAAATGATGCCGTTTTTTAAATTCTATATTGTAAATCTATTCAAATGAACTTTGATTTATTTAAAAGCGGCTGGCTGTCACCAAATCCTCAAATTTAAAAGTTCTTCTATATTTCTACCAGCACTCCTGTCACAGGGCAGTTTAACTTACCTTCATCACTGATGGCATGATCATCATCCCTGACCTCAGGTTCATTGTCACTGATGGCATGGTCATGATCATCATCTTCAAACAAATCAGGTCAAAAATTAGCCCAACTATCAAAAAAGAAAGGCCATAATGAAATAGAACTGTACACAAACCTTTTGTTTTCGGTGGACAGGAAGGGGTTTTCCTTGATGTGAAGGGGGCAGTGTCGTCATCTTCCGAACTTAGTGGAGATTGGTGGAGAGGTCGCACTTTCTGTGGAGCAGCTGGAAGTGTAGGCTCTTTTCTATTTTTTCTAGGAGCGGACCCATGTTTTGCCACTGGATTGGAGCTGCACCTTTTTAGACTACCTTGGATCTCTGGCTCTGGAATAAAGTCTGTAAAAAAAGTCATGAAAATTTTATCTAATGATGCCGTTTTTTGAAAAGTTCTATATTGTAAAGCTTGATTTATTTAAAATCTGCTGGCTGTCACTAAATCCTCAAATTTACAAGTTGCTTTAATATTTCTATCAACAGCACTCCTGTCACAAGGCAGTTTAACTTACCTTCATCACTGATGGCATGATCATCATCTGCAAACAAATCCGGTGATTCTACCATGTGTTCAGGCTCCACAAAGCTGCCACCACAAGCACCTAATTGAGAGACAAATGTCCGGGGGGAGGGAAAGGAGGGATTTAAGTGAAAAAACTTTAGATAGAAAACTAAAACTGTCAGCAGACTTACGATATGCATGTGTATGATGCTAGCGTTGATGATTAAGGAGCAATATGATACACTGTGTTATTGATACTCGGGGCCTGAATTTCATTTTCCAAAAGTGGGGGAAATTCCCCCCTAAGGGCCTTACATGGGGGGGATTTTACTTTATTCCTAAACTATACAAATAATGACGTGTGTGTCATTTTAACGCAGTGCTCCTGTAGTGTGTACCAGTAGTTGGCTGGTTTGAAATGTGTGTGGGAATTTCCCGCATTATGAGTGTGAGACTTCAGGGCCTGAAAATTGCTGCAGGATTGCGGGTATCACGCATAATTTAACCGATTCCTGCAATCCCGCAGCAAATTTCATGCCCTGATACTTATTGTGTAATTTAAAGATAATAGATGGTGTTCAAGAAGTAGACATATAATCAAATGTTTAGCATATGCAATATTTACTTAGGCACAGCACAATTACCTTCCTCATAATCAAAGTCTTCATGTCGCATTCTTTTATTTTTTCGTCTGGTGCACTGTGCTCCTCCCTCTGTTTCTGCACCACTTGTTTGGTCCCAGCGTTCACATTGCTGGTAATCATCTATGAAACATTGCCAAACCAAAAAGGTTATCAATGTAAAACATTGACATGGCATGTAATTCAAGTCAAAGTGTTTTTACTGTAATATGACTGTACATACCAGATCTGAGCTTCACTTTGACAAGAGTAAAGCATTTCCATCCATCAGTTGGCTTGCGGCGCTCATTGATGAACTTGGCTGCATTTACAACATTCGGCCAGAAGACCAACTTTTTGTCGATGTCAACCCAGCTTGCTGGCACCACACCTTCTTCTTCACGGTCCCTTTCTTTCCAAGCTGCACGAGCCCGAGTCGCAAGGCACAGTATAAAAACTTTGCAGGCTGTTTTGTGATATTATGTCACACAACAAACTGCCATCTCGTTTTTCTTTAACAAAGGCAAAGTCCTCGTTGTGCAGGAAAAAACACCCATTTCTCTCATTTTCAGCAACAAAATGCCAACTCTTCTCGTCTGTCTCTTTTGGGCGGCCCCCTGCCCTCTCTTGTTCAATGAGTCTCTTTGCCACTTTACTGATTGGATTCTTGGCATTTCTCACCAATCTCTTGAGAACTTGCAGATGATTCTCAAATGGAAATGCACATATGTCATTGAGAGAGCACTGGTAATTCCTACAGTCATCTGCCAGATGTTTCAAACTATGGACATTATAGACCAGGAAAGCTGCTGTGTAGATATGCTCACATTTTGCTACAAAGTAGCTTAAGAGTTGTTCTGCAAAGTCCATGTAAGCAACACGCCTTCTCTTACATGAGTCCAGAAGTATTGATAGGGCTACCGTTAGGCAGAGAAAGTGGTTATACGCATCCTTGTGCAATACCTTTTTTAACACAACAGGTCCAGTGTATAGGACAAATTGTCTGAACTCTGTGGCTTTCCACCAATTTAACTCCATTAGGGATCTTGGTTGGCGAGCAAATTCACTTGGAAGTTTCCCAGACAGAGAGACAAGAAGAGTTGAAATCTTATGCAACTGACAGGGTTCGTACACTTTTTTAGCAATAATTTTCCATGACTTTTCAATGACTTCTCCATAACCTTTCATTGAATTTCCAAAACCGAAAAATCAGTGCCTCTAAATCAAACCACAGACGCATCTTGATCCTAGGAGTGATTGGCAAGGGACAAAAAAGCAGGAAAATATACGGCTCCACTATGTCTCTCTTTACATTTATTTTGTCCCATTGTTGGCTTCAGCTAAGAAAGATAAAGTTTGCCCCACACGTCCAAAATTCTTCAAACACAGTGTCTCCCCGAGATTTTTTGAGTACCTAACCCAGCAACACTAAGGGTGTCCAGGGGTTCCCCCCCCCGGAAGAACATTTTGAAAAATAATCCTTTAAATGGTGACAACTTGTGAGATTTTTGATAAATAAATAAATAAATAAATAATTTTCAGAATTTCAGAATCAGAATCTAAGACATGAGACAAAATAGTGTAGAGGTTGACACTGCTGTAAAA
>CAEMYA010001243.1:1827923-1847660 GCA_903131615.1 Diplodus sargus
ATTTCCATGACTTTTCCAAAACTTTACAGGAAATGTTATTTTTCATGAACTTTTCAAGGACCTAGAAAATGCTTTTTCAATTTCCAAAACTTTTCCAGGTTTTTCATGACCGTACGAACCCTGAACTGACCTTGTGACAGTCTACATTCAGGTGGTCCTTTTTTAAAGAAGCACAGCAGTCTTTTCACAACACCAAGACACACTAGATGCATGTAGTCTAGTGGGAAACCTGTGACACAATTTATCCCTACATTAAGTAAAGGGGATACCCCAAGCTGGTGGTCATTGTAAAGCCCATTGGCAACTGCTACATCTGTCCTTAAAGGGTAGTCTTCCAAGTACACAACTCTTTTGTTTTTATACACTCCCTTTACAATGCATCTTTCACAGCTGTAATATCCAGTGTGCCCTTTGATGCATTTCAAAAATGCTCTAGCAGGGGCATCACAAACAAATGCTTTGATCTGAACATTCATTTCTTTGCCATTCACAACTATTTTGTTTTCCTGTAGTTGTGTGTATTCTGCTAAAAAGTCTGCTAGATAATCATCAACAGAGTCAGGTTTACAGGTGCCATAATACAGTGCCACAACAAAAGGTTCAAAATCACTGAAGGTACAGATAATTGGCCACAACTGGGAAGGAGACGCCTTGAAAAGATTAATTCCGTCAATGTTCACCACTAAGTCCACAGAGTTTGAATTGTCCAAAAACACAGTATTCTGTTTGATAATATTCACAACAGAGGATGTAATCCCAAGATAAATGTACTGTCCACCGCACTTTTCCTCAGTCAGTATGGAACGTGGTGTTCCAAGTAATGTCCTGGAATCCTTTGGTAGTGGTAAATCTTCGTCCCGCAAAATACCAAGAAGTTCATTAAGCTTGCTTCTTCCACATTTGCTTGTTGAAGCCCAGGACGCAAGCTTTTCTTGGAGGGTCACTTCATCTTCCTGTGCAGATTCTGAGTCTTGTTCAGGGTCAGTTAAAACATATGCATTGTATCCAAAATCTGAATCTAGATCACAAAGTTCATCTGTTTGATCAGAATTACTGTGTCCTTCTGCTGGTGAATCTACATCACTTTGACTGGGTTCCAGACTTTCAGAAACACAAGGACCAAATCGTTATGATTGTGAATGGGTGTTTTCGGCTTCAGCTTGATTGGACACCCAATTGTCAGGGCCACTACCTTCGCTGCTACTTTGCAGTGCAATTGATGCGGCTTGTGAACAAATTTTTCTCCAGCGCCTCAGATAAGACATCTTCCACCCCACCCCCAAAAAAAACAAAAAAAAAGATTAGCATTTAGGTAATAAAATCAACCAAATCATTCATACCACTATAGTTATTTTTTGTCGTGAATGAAAATTATATTGCACAACCCCCAAGCTATGTGTGTGAAATACGATAAACTAATAATGTGTATCATGGCAAACACTCCTTACCCTCTTTCTCTGCTCTCAGGAGAGTGTATATCTGAAGCTTGAATAGCCCTCCTAATGTATGGAGATAGAGATTAGGGACACACACCATAAATCAACATGTTAACCAAACACTCACATTTCTACTATTTTTCACTGTAATACTTATAAATACTTTGATAATAGATGGAGAAATTACAATGTGATGTATAAAATTCTATGTCGAATTTTTATGCACACTTCTGAAGATACTACATAGAAGGTAAACCAACAACACCATCGCTGTCATGACAGTACAATATCAAAAAAACATATAGCCTACCATACAATCAGAATTAAAAACCGTGCTTAATAACTTTTCAGTCAATTCACAATTTAATTTAGGCAAGTATGTGCTTTTTTTAATGTTTATGGCAATCCCCAGCCTTTGATTTTTTGTCAGCTGACTTAAACAAGCACAATATTAAACATCATTGACTAACAACGGCTCTTTGTTTTGTTAGATCAGCTCTTTTCCAGCTTTTACGATATTATTATTAGTATTATTGTTTTATTATATATTATTAAGTGTTAAAATAAAATGTTTCATAGTCAAATAAGTTACTTTTAATTGTTAATTTTCGTGTTCTGAATTTTCTCTATTAAAATCTTGTGTAAATATATGCAATAATTACGGTTTACTATGTGTGATGATGTGAATATTGATAAATGTAATTCATCACTCAGCTGGGTATTTACATCACAGATTATAGAGTTTAAATCTAGCGGTCCAAATGACCGCTTACGGCCATTCTAGTAGTGATGAATTCTGGCCCTTCTGAAGTCCAGATGATACTTTGGTTACGGGGGATCCGTTGTGTGACAGCGGAGAGTCAGCAGCTGGATTTCGCGCCCATGGTCAGTAGTATTAGTAGGTTTATAGGCAAACAAACAAACAACAACCACCCCGACCATTATTCATTGTAGCTATTATTACATTTGTGGGAAGGTGTTACAATAAAGATTTTCACATCCCCACAAATAATCATTGCAAACGTAATAGTTATTACATGTGTAGGAAATAGCATGTTACGTTTGTAGTAGGCAGCGGCTCTTACGTTAGTGGAAAATTTATTACATTTGTGAGTTTATAACATTAAATGCTGCAGATTTGTATTACGTTTGTGGGTTTATTAACGATGTTAAATGAGATATTTGTCTCTTAATCCCTTACAAAGCCTCCTGTAGGCCTGATGCGGATACTTGCTCTTACAGCCTATGCACACAGCACATCTTATTATGGACTATGATATCTTTAACATTACTCAGTAGACCTAGTGAGGGAAAATTAGCTTTATTTGTGATTAAAATATGACGATGAGGACCCAACGATTGGCCAAAAGTATATACAGTGATAGTTATAAGACTATTTAAAAGTAAATGTATATGTTATTATTAGTGTATTATGATTTTTTCATCCTTTACATCATCCTTTACTTTGAAAAAAATAATGCGTGGCCACGTTATTATCTCGTCGTGGCCACGCATTTACTATCTCGTGGCCAGGAGATAGTAATGCGTGGCCACGCATTTTTTTTTTTTTTTAATTCAATGTCACCAGGGGGGCTCCGTACATTTCAGTCCGTGTATGACTCCAATATCATAACTGTGATAGCGAGCCTGTGTTTAGTATTGATGGCTGTAAACACTGAAAGACGTGCACACCAAATACACTGCCAGCAACAACTCTGCTATGGGATAGCACGCTGCTAACGTTAGCTGCGAAGTTGCACTAGCCTAAACACAGCTTTTACAACCACAGCTAGCGTCCGAACAATTGAAAAATATCAGCATTAAAACATCACTGGAAAACAGCCTTTGGAGCGAAATCTGTCTTCTTCCTTTTTTAAACTTCAACCATGTTAGCTTGTTTGGGGATAACTCACCAGAATAGTATGGTCAGAGACGCTCTTTGGTAAGGTCCAACTGTTCGGTTTCTAACCGTCTTTGCCGCACAAGTTTCTTCTTCTTCTCATGTCTTTAATGACAGTTTACTACCCATTTCAGGGAGCATTACCGCCACCTACCGAGCCGGATGTAGGACGAGATATAAGCCAGTGAGGAGGGTGTGTGCAGACCGGGGAGGGTGGCAATTACAATTTGTTTCTCAAAATAAGTACATTGAAAAATATAACAATTATCAAGTAAAATTACTGCTTTACTACTCTACTACTTCCTTCACCTCTACTCTAGAACATTAAAAGTGCTCTCCTCTCCTGCCATAGTTGCACAGATTCAGTTACCCCACACTGTTCACATTTCCCTTCCGCATCTGTATAAGGTGGATAAGTGTCAGCCTGTATTGGAACTCCCAATATTTGCCACTGTTCTCACTTTTATCTTCTTTGAGTATTTTTTTAAACATCAATGAAAATGTTCAGAAAAATTATATATTTGAAAAATGTTCCTGAAATAAGTATCTATAAAATAATCAAAAATTCATTATGTGAGATAGCCATCAACATGTTTTTTCTTTTTTTTTTTTAATTAAAAAATAAAACTGTCACACAGTAAGTCATTCCCACCATATCTTGTGTAGCCTACTTGCACTCCTGGTACAGACTACAGTCTTTAATACTTATTCTAAACTACATGTAGTCTTACTGCTAATTTATATTACCTTTTAAAATAGGCTATTTTATGACCATTAACTGCTACAATACAAGGTGTTCCCCCCCAAAAAAAGTGTTGTAGCCACTTATTGCAATGCTAATAAAGCTTCTTATATCACTGTTTTAAAAAATTCTATGAGAGATTGTATGGATGGTTTGTGTGGCAATGACATAAAAGCAAAGAGCAATTTTTAATTTCATCAACAACTCTTGAAGAAAAATTAAGACAAATCTAGCCCACGGTCTGAATTCTACGTAGCCATTAGGTTGACTAGACATTGGTTGGTTGCTTGCCAACATAACTTAAATCCAACTAAATAACAACGTCAGCTTGGAGTTAGATTTTGATGTTGTTTGTATGTTGTAAATATAACGTTGGGAAAATGTTGGGCCTTGGTCAAAAGACCTACAACTGAATGTCAGAATACTACATATATTTTATGTAAAATGGTGAGGTTGACTAGACATTGGATGTTGATTGCTTGCAAACATAACTTAAATCCAACTAAATAACAACGTCAGCTTGGAGTTAGAGTTTGATGTTGTTTGTATGTTGTAAATATAACGTTGGAAAAACGTTGGGCTTTGGTCAAAAGACCTACAACTGAATGTCAGAATACTACGTATATTTTACGTAATCTGATGAAGTTGACTAGACATTGGATATTGGTTGGTTTCCAACATAACTTAAATCCAAATCAATAACAACTTCAGCTTGGAGTTAGATTTTTGCCGTTGTTTATATGTTGTCAGTATAACAGTGAAAGAACGTTGGGCATAGGTCAAAAGACCTACAACTGAATGTCAGAATACTACGTATATTTTACGTAATCTGGTGAGGTTGACTAGACATTGGATATTGGTTGGTTGCCAACATAACTTAAAAACAACTAAATAACAACGTAAGCTTGACGTTGTTATTTTATGTTGAAATGACATCAGCTTTAGACGTTATCTCAACGTTAACTTTTAGTTGGTTAACATTGCAACCCATATCCAACCAAGGACCAACGTTAATACAACGTCCTGTGTCCGCTGGGTGTGTTGACAGTGTCCACTTTGATTCTGGCACCTGAAGCTTGACTGTTCAGAGTCATACTTGTATGCGCAGTCTCTAGATGTGCTCACAGACATACGCACAGATGCCTGTATTAGAAGTCACACTGACATGCACATGAGTCTGCATGGCCGAGTTGTATTGTTGAAACAAACATGCTCATAGTACATCATAGTTCATACACATATAGCGGTTGTAGTAAATATTCACACTAGCGTATGTGCGTTTGTCTTGTCGACACACAAACACAAACACACACACACACACACACACACCGATGGATCGTTGTTGTGAGTCTGGCCTCTAGTCTCAGGTTTCTATTAAACAATAATATAATAATAAGAACCTGTCTGTCTCTCTCCCTTGATTCAAGATGGAGGCTAGCACTTTGTATGCAACTCTGTCGCGTCAATCTGCAGTTCATCAGTGTCTGAGTGTGAGTGTGAATGGATGACATGGTTGTGAAGCACTTTGTCCAGTGAAGTAAAAATGCACTGTCCAAGTTATTCACCATTTACTTAGAGGTGTTACACAAACAGCACATATGACATGTCTGTGCCAAGACGTTCCTGTGAACTGATGTTCTACAAACATGTTCAAATGCAATTCTCTTGATTTAACACTGGTAAAACAACTGAACCATTTCTTTGATTCATTATTGCAATGATGTCAGGCTTTTCACTGATTTAAACAGATTTGTTTTTATTTGATTGTCAATACATTTTTGCTGCACTCCCAACAGCTTGAACTTCAATATTTTACTTACTCTGTCTGCTTTTATTTACTTAATGTATCAGTGAAATGACTGATCAGAGTATCAAAGCTGTAAGCTGCCATCACTGAATGTGAGTGTGAGAATGTGGTTTGAGTTTACTAGACCTGAAAAGTAGGGATGAGCTATTCAACATTATATGTATCCGTATCTGCACTTGGAATGGGCATTAGCAAAGGTAGATGGGATTATACTGGAAGTTGTTGATTTGAGCCTGAATAAGATGTGGGAAATCCATGTACAAAACAGCCTCAGAATGTAGTTGCACCCCAATGTTTTTGATCAAAAGAGAAAAGTAAAAGTAAAATAACTTCTTATAGAACTAGGTTTTTTATGAACTTATGAATAAACTTCTGCGAATCAATGAGCACAACACATGTTGTATTAAGAAGTATAAACTAGTTTTCAACTGTCGTTTTTGTTTCTTATTTTGTACTCTTTTGTAGCCCTTGTGTTATCACAGGTTTTTTTTTCTTTACAGGAACAACTGTCAGCTTGGACTCAACTGATTAGGTTTTAGTCAAAGGTTACTGTGACTTCAGAGCACATTTTTGGCAATAACTCAAGAATTTGTACAGTAATCATCCAACTTTTCTCCCAAATGTGTAATCTGATAAAATAATGAATATTTGATATCAAGAAGTTCAAAGGCCAACTTCAATACACAATACACACAGTTGTCATGTGTTTGTCAAATTCTTCTGCCTCCTTTTCTCTTATTATATAATAACTCTTTCTTCATAATTACCACAGCTCCTCATGTCTGGCATTTTCAAAATGACAGATGGTACAATAAATCTAGCTAGTCATTAGGACGGGGAAATTATTTGCTGAATTGTTCATCTTTGACAAGCTGAAAGTGGTTGCACTGCTAGAAAATTTACTATAGAATTAGTACAGTGGAGAGAACTTTGCCTCATACATCTTGTTAGCGAGCTCCACCTTTCAGTGATCACCTTATTTATCCTTTGAGAAGGACAAACACTGCAGTAGCTGTCAGAACGCACAGTTTTGTATAATGAAAGTTTCACAATGGTATCACTTCTTTTTTGTTATTGCCATTTTTGTCATTCTCAATGTGTTATGTATTTCAACTGGCTCTAAATTGACGATGGGATGAAAAGCCAACACAGTCTACTCCTGGCTGCTTCCCAATTTGGCCACCGTGAATAGAACTTTACCTGGATATTGTTCTCACAGTTTGAGTTGTTTCAATTGGAAGTTAATTAGATATCATTGCTTTTAAGTGATCATAAACTCATAAACTCACTAAGTCAGAAAATATCAGTCACCTTGTAAGGAACACATTTTGTGTGTATGTTTTTTAGTTGAACCACTCATTCTGTTCTGCCCTTGCAGGTGTTGGTGTCTGATGGCGGCCCTAGTCCCAGGCAGAGTACAGTATGGGTGATGGTTCAGGTCCTAGATGAAAATGACAACAAGCCCACATTTCCTGAGAAGGTCTACCAGGTCAAACTTCCAGAAAGAGAGCGGAGAAAGAAGGGGGAGCCCATATATCGAGTCTTCGCTTATGACCGTGATGACGGGCCAAACAGCGACCTCTCCTACAGCATCGTTGATGGCAATGAGGATGGGAAGTTCTTCATTGACCCAAAGACTGCAGTTGTATCTTCACGCAAGGCTTTCAGTGCTGGAAGCTACGACATCCTGACTGTATGCAAGCCTTCATCAATTTTTAAGCATGTCTGCCAATCATTTTTAAGACATTTGTAATTCTTTGAATTCAAAGTCTTATTCTGTGTTCCAGACAATTCAGAACAAAAATGACTGACCTCCCACCAGAACAAGTTCAATTGACCACTCAAAATCAGAATTCCTTCTAGAATTCCTTCTAAACTCAGGGCAAATCCATTTAGCCTGTGTGGAGATGGTAAGATTGGAGGTTGTTAGTTTGGATTTTTAAAGGAGTCATCACCCGGAAATCGCAGATTCTGTTGCATGTTAAAACATGCATATTGGTGTTGGACCTCAGTTGAAACTTGCCTGAAAAGCTGAAGTTTGAAAGTGGCTCAGTTTTTTCGCTGTGGCTCTTTTACCAAACAGGAATAGCGTACAAGGGTGCGCATTCCTAAAGCACGAGATTTGACTGTGGTGATGTTACAACAGGAGGCTACTTGCATAAGCTCGCATAAGCATCGGCTCACAGCCGTCCTCAGCCAGACTTTCTGAGTGAGCACGCCGAATCTGCCTATTTCTCTGTCATTTTCACGCCATACATCGTGACCACCAGCATTAAAACTCAGGTCTTACATGCAAAAAACGAGTGTGAAAAGTAAGAAGGAAAAAAAAATTAAAAATTTACCATTCAGAGACATCCTGCTGTAAACGTGTCTCTTCAACCGTCTCTGCCTCTTCACTCTCCTGTTCGGATTCCGACTCCGGCTCGTACATAAATGTTTGAATTCCGTAAGGTCCGTCAGTTAGTGTGTGCGCCATGACAGGGGGCTGTTTATGTTTTGGAGTCTGTGTGCATGCAGGCCAGCCCCCCATTCCGGCTCCTTCCTGCCAATCAACGCGCGCCTCATTACATATTAATACAATGCACATCCGGACCAGTCAAAACCTCGCACATAATCTCGCGTGAGAAAGTCACAGTATGAAAACGTGTTAGAACAAGCTCTATGTTTGATTTTTTAATTTTTTAAGTTTTAAGAATTGATCCAAGGCGATCAAAGGGGGACTGGATATGTAAAAAACCAGGTGATGACTCCTTTAAGTAGGAAAATCAGACCTTCAACTTTGAATCTTAATCTGAAATGGCTCAATTCATGGGATAAACCGGCCCGATACCCAACAACAGATATTTACCTCTTTTAGGACATGATGTTTTCTGTTAATCTGGTAACAGGATGAAAATATTGGTAGTTCTGTCGAAGCTATTTCTGTTTTATAGGATGATCGATTCAGGATTATTTGAATTTGCATTTTAACCTTTAGCTTTTTTAATGGTCCCATATCATGAAAAACACATTTTCTCTGGTCTCTACATATATAAGCTGGTCCTCCCTGAGCCTGCCAACTCCCAGAATGATGAAAACAAGTGATTCCTGCAACTCTGTTGTTAGTTGTAAAAACCAACATCAGTGCCTATATTCTGTCCCAGCTACAGAACAACAGAAGAGACAGTGGTTGCGTGTCATATTTTAAGACAACGTGCCGGCTGCAGTTCGTGTTAGCTTGTGTGTGTGTGCTAACCACTTCACATCGGACTGCTTCAGTAACGAGGGTCAGTACAAAGCTGGCTTTGCCTCGACACTGACCCTCGTACAAGGATCAGTCCCAACCATACTGGGCCCAGCAACTACACCTGAGCCACTAAAAAGTGTCGCAGCTGTTTGAAAATATTCACAGTTGCCTACGAGTCTGGAGAAATCCGCTGGAAATCAGCAATGCAATGGCGTTTGAAGCGAGTTTGATGTTAATAATATTCCGATGGGGCTTGGTTGTCACAGTAAAAAGTCTGGAAACGTGCAGACTGGAGACAGAGATGATGCGAACAGTGTCCAAGAGTTTGGAAACTGTGATGGAGACAAACACAGCTTTCACTAGCTGCAAGCCATTAGCTACGTGGCAGTAACTGTAACAACACATACGAACAAACTAACGTTATTCAGGTTAACCATTCTGAAACGTCCTGCTGCAGCCACAGAGTCTGTACTTCTTCAGGAGCCTCTCCTTCTGGGTCCAATTCTGGAGCAAACCGGTTGGGTTGAACGAAAAAATCTCTGCCAGCCATAGCGTTATATCCACCGTAAACATTAGCGCATGCTACTGCCAACACAAGGGGAATCCTCTCCCTGAGAGTTAAGTAGCAGGCAGGGCTCTCCAAGTAGAGCGACTTTTAGACAGCTGAAATTCAGCACCACGCATGGGTTTGGGGCAATGCATATAGAATACAGAGTTTTTGGACTTCTGACTTTTCTAGAGTGTTGTCCATACTGTGGCTGCCATACCAGATAATCTAGGGAATTAAAATGGTTAAAAAAAACAACAACAACAAAGCTTGGCGATGGACATAATCCAAGGTTTTACAAATCCCTCTATATTGACATAATGTTTTGGGTTTGGAGTTGCCAGATGTCACTTCAAATTGCATAGAAACAGGTTTACAATACTTTTTTCATTGTTATTTTCATTATCTTTTACCCATTTTACAATTTAACTTGTGTGCTTCGCTCTTTAGATCAAAGCGATGGACAATGGACGTCCTCAAAAGTCCTCCACAGCTCGCCTACACATAGAGTGGATCCGCCGACCTCCTCCCTTGACTCTCCCTCTGCTCTTCGATGAGCCACTCTACAATTTCACCATCATGGAGAATGACAAGGTGGCTGAAATTGTGGGTGTGGTGTCACTGCAGCAGAGCTCCACCTCCTTGTGGTTTGACATCACAGGTAAAATCCGCCTATAGGTGAGGACGATCCTGTGCTAGCCAGAGGAGGGCTTTTTGTAGTGTGAGGTAGGGTGTGCCCAGACTCATTGCATGGTGTGTGTATGGCTTACAGTGTTGGTACATTGGCCTTGCTGCATGATCCGCTATGCTCTGCCCATCTCAGTCACAATGGTGACAGGCTTTAGAGTTCTCAACGGGCCTGAAAATTACAACCCGACCTGACCCAACCCGCGGGTTTTTAAGCCCAAACCCGAAGCAGCCCGACACACCAGCATGAATTGTCTGCCCTAACCCGGCCCGACCCCGACCCCCCGCGTGCCTGCATTGTTTTCCTTGTACACTTGTTATCATGATCAGACAGACAGCAGGCGGAAAGATGACGCGAACCAGGAGACAGGTGCACCATCAACGTCAGCAGCAGCACCCGCTCCCGCTGCAAAGAAGACACCGCGCTTCGACCAGTAGGAAAATATATTCGGAGGGCCAGAAACAGACGATTTCCCCACTCCTCGAAAAGCAAGGGTGAATTCGCCTGTGGCAAGTTTACTTTTAGCCAATTCCATCTTCTCCATACTATAGGAGAAGGCGCGAGTATACGTCACGCAGCGGCGTCAGTTCTGCGTCTGCCCCTCCCCATGAAGCAGGCAGCCAGACCTTCTCTTCACCACACCTGAACAGCGATGATTCACAACAAACAATATATAATTCACAACCTGCAAGAAATGTGTTTTATGAAATGTGTTTTATAACAAAAGGAAGCCCGAGGCCCAGCCCAATCTGGCTCATTTGTGTAATTTTTGCACAAAAAACCCGACTGGACCCACAGGTTCGGGCCGGGTTCGACCCGTTGAGAACTCTAACAGGCTTCTCCAGGTCTATATGCCCTCTAGAGTAATGATAATAGTTAAAGTTAATTGGCAGTTGTAAGAGGATTGATGTGGATTGAGTCAAGATAAAAAAACAAACTTCATCTTCATGTTTGATATGTTAAGAGACTTTCCTATCTTTTCCTGCCATATTAAATATTATTAAATGTCCCAGTTTATGACAGGCAGATTGCCTTTCCAGCATTGCTGCTTGCAGCTTTCTCAACAGCTACTGCACACTTGACACTGACTGCTTAGGATTATTAAGTCTTTACCATTAAAGCTCAGTGCCATTTAAAGATGACTCTCTCATATGGCTCTGGGCAAAACATACTTTAGGGCCTCCACTCTTGTTGAAGCAGTTTATCCAACTTGCCAAACAAACAGATATGCTCAGAAAGACTCTTACTCCAGAATTCCACTGGTTTCCTCTGCGCTGCGGAAACATGCTCCCTCATCCGTCAGCCCCCACCAGTTGCGTTTTGAGAGCAGCACAGATAGCTTGAGTTGTGAGACCAGGAGCGGCGCCAGGGATTTTGGGCCCCATGAAAAGAAATATTACTGGGCTCCTGCATAGCGGGCCGCCAGGCCGGCAAAAATTTGTTATGCTGTTTAGATAAAACTGTGCATTTTAATGATATTTTTGACTATAATTTCCTGTATGTGTGAAAAGAACAACATGACAGTTACTTGGTAGGGGAAGCACTGAACACAGTTTGTTATATACGTTTATATTTTGTTTAAAAAAATCTATTAAAAATAATAGTAAAAATAATTTATCTCCAAAACTGTACATGGTGGAATTAGATTTGGGGTGGAAAAAAAATACGTAAATGAGGCTCTATGGTTGTTGTGATGTAATATTGTTAACATTTCTCTGATTGGATTGGGAGCAGTCACTTAGTCTGCAAGCACCAGAAAATTTCTCCTTTTTTCCTACTGCAAAGCTAGGGGTGAGAGTCCCAAACTACTGACCAAACATAGTATTTCAGTGAGTTTATAGTTCAGTTTCAGTGATAGCTAAATTTCAACAAAACAAAATAAAGTTATAGGCCATATGCTTTTTAAACCATTTAAATCATTCTGAAATAAATACATTATTTCAGAATGATCTTTATTCATTAATTTCAATGTATCTTTTTTTCCATAATAATAGATTAATCCAACACAGAGCTGCTCGCCTCCTTCCTCAGTTGTGGGTAGGCCTACTGGGGCTGGTTCAGGGGTAGGGGGCTCACGGGGCTCACAGACAGCTGCTGCTGCACTTGATGTGTCTGTTCAAACATGCATCATTTTTGACAGGAGGGGTGGTCAACTGATTAAATATGGGCAGCTTGCTAAACGTGAACAGTGAAATCTAAAAATCCAGAGTTTTCTTCCAAAATATGAGCTAATATGGGGAGAAAAGTGAGCTCGCTTAAAAACCACAAGGTTACGATAAACAACAGACTAATGTGTTCCAGAACTTTCCACCACATGAACCAAACCCACCTTGTTTTTGGAAAAACTGGCTGACGCCCCTTTGCTTCTCTCTCCTGCCTAATCTTTTCGTCTTTCCTTTTTTGGCTAATACACCGCACTGCCAGCAGTTCAGTTGATTGATGGGAGGACCGAACCATTTTACGTAAAGGGGGGGGGGGGAGAAATGTTTCCAAAATAAACTTAGTGTTATTATCAGTGCATTAAGTGGTGCATATTTATGATTATAAACTAACAAAATAGTGTCATATTATTTTTGTCAGTATTACAATTTTATCAGGGGCCATTCTGGGCCCCTGTCAATGATGGGCCCCTAGAATCTTTCCCCTTATCCCCCCCTTTTCGGCACCCCAGTGTGAGACTGAGTATGGAGCTAGAACAGTCTCAATATTATTCACAAATAAATGCAGAGTTGCTCTGGCACAGATCCGTATCTGTGCCATTGTGTGGATTAGATTTACAGATAAAAATCCTTTTGGCTGAGACACGCATCCAGATTTACAGATATGAATCCATTTGTCTCTGATACGGATTAGATTTACAGATACAAGTCTGTTTGGCTCAGACACGGATTCAGATTTACATATATAAATCACTCTGCATTTATCTGTGAATTGTGTTTTACGAGACACGAGTCAAGTGACATTGTACGAGTCACCTGCGCCCTACATTTGTGGATTTTGTGTGAAAACAGCACGGTAGAAGAGTCGCAAAAGTATCCACACAAATAGGCGGAAATTCACAAATATATTTCCACTGAAAAATACTAAGTTGATGGACAAATGATGATATACAGGTTGCAAATTAGAGGCACAGATACGGATCCAGCTTTACGGATACAAATCCCTCTGCGTTTATTTGTGACTAATATTGACACTGTTCTAGCTCCATAACTGAGGAGTCCCTGTGGTAATTACAGAATCACGTGCAATTGCAATTATACATGAGTGCTAGCCTAATAACTTACAAGGTGAATGATTATATTCCACAGTCACAATAGATGAATAAAGACTTCTGAATATTAGAGAAAACGTATGGATATGGCCTTCAGTAGCTTCAATGTACAGAATAATATCCTTCCACAATGCAAAGAGGATGAGAGCCACCTGCAGCACCGGCCATGTGCTCCTCTACTAAAACAGAAGTGAAACTTGTATGGCCTGGTCATAAAAGGGCAACACAGAATAGAATTTTATCGAGGCCTTTATTCCCCGACTGAACTTACAAAATGCACAAGAACAGTGTTAATGCTGCAAGTTGAGGAATTTAAGATAATAACAGCTGTTACAGTACGGGATAGTGATCTTGACTTTACACTGATAACAATGGTTCAAGAAAACCACTCATTAACAAGTATACACCTTTAATGTGGACTGTGTAGCTCACTGTCTAAATAGATTAGATTGACCAACTACACAACAGTGACCAAAATTAACTTAATAGACAGTTCCTAAACACTATAGACAATACTACAAACAATAGACAATACTATAAGCAACAGTTACGGCTTGATTCTAAACAAAGAAAACAAAAATACAGTCCAAATAAATACATTTTTGGAGACAAAAAATGATTAAGTTATCTCAGGAACTTAAGCAAATTGCATCACTTAAGTGGAAATGTACCGTGCATTTATGAACACAATAATGCAAACTATACAGAGCAAATATTTTTCCAAAGATACTGATGAATTCACTTTGGCTCCCGTGTGTGGCCTGCGCACGAAGACACACACGTGGAACCCAACACAGCATATCTCCCCTCTAAATTTAGCAAAAGCATATAAAATACACACATTTCCTTGAGACAGTTAGCATACAGCACTGTACACTTGGACTTTCACCCACAAGTGTAATAAATCACCACTTATGTTTCTGCGCTGTTTTCTCTTTCCCTCAGCGTGGTGGAGAGATGACATTCAACACACTGTAATGGTCTAAATAAATCGGCAAGAATACAAAATCATCATCAAACTTGCTCATCAAACTTAAACATCACCTCATCTGCTGATGCTGTTGACTATTTCACAGTTACATTAATGTTTCCCAGGATATTTTCGTCTACATGAACAAAGATACACACCTCAGTGGTCCAGAGTTACGCGATCATTTTGTTAACTTACACTTTTGTGTGTCTACAGTCTCATGGGAACTCCGTGCTCTCGCGCGTCTAGCCCTTCTTAAAGTGAAAATGTCATCTGAGCAAGACATAGCAGTTTTTACAGTAAAAATGCCTCAAGTTGATCATATTATGAACTCTAGATAAAAAATAAACCCAACTATTAGTCTCTTGTTGAATTACCTGCACTTAGGTCTAGACTAAAGCCACATTGTCACTCTGCCTAACTAGGTGGTAGGCAGTATTAAACTGAAAAAATCTAGAGTAGATTGATTTATTTCTGAGGATATGACATATAGAGGCCATGGCACAGTGTTTTCTTTATTGAATAATCTAAAGCCTAATCTAACATTTATTCTAATGAGTATTTGTTCACTATCAATAAAACTAATTATTCTCCCCCAAATGAATATAATATAATATATATGAATATGAATATATAATGATCAGGCAACTGCAACAACAGTAACAGTAAGTTTATGCCATTTCCTCACTTGTTAAACTATGTAGCAGTTAAAGTAAACATAAAGATAGAAGAATAACTTCATTAAGTAGAGACAACATTTAGATATATTTTGAGTCTATATATACATTTGTATATGTATGTATGTGTTTATATGTGTGCGTGTTGAAATGTATATATGAAGTGAAAAGTGTATGAATAATAAAACAGATGGACAACAGCAACTAGAGTGGACGACGGTTCCATGAATGCACCATCCATCTTTCCTTTTGTTGTATCTGGCCAGTGACAGTCAATGTGTACCAAACTGGAGATACCTTCTGGCTCGTCCATCTAGCTTGCCATACGTTTTCCTCTTCTCTCTCTTTCTTGCATTTTTTTCCTTCTCTGTCTGACATTCTTTCTCACTGTGTTTATAATTTGTTGCTGTGTATAGATCCATTCTCTGGAAGCTCAGTTATTACAGTCATAATAAGTATAAAACAAATAAAACAATCACAGGAGATTGTTTAAATGTGTTCATATAGCAAATAGCGTACAACAGTATAAAAATAGTGTAAGTCTAACCGATAACAGAAGTACAATTTTTTAATACTATGAAGCAGAAGTCCATATGCATACTAGTAAAAAATATCAAAACATTGGCATAAAAACTTGCTGGATATAAACCAAAATAACATAAAATTAATATTTTAGTAGACTACACCCCATGGCTCAGGATTAGTCAAATATTTTTTCATAGGTTCTGAAGCAGTCCCTTACTTGTTTCATAAGTCTGTATCCTCTTCTCCTCTGTTCATGCATTATTCTCCTGTCCTCCTTATCTACTTCCTTCGGCCCCTATGTCTGTTCTGTCTCACCCTCTCTCTTCTTTCTCTCCTCAATGCTTCATGCCTGGAAGGTCCCAGGTCTCTCCGTGAGATGTTCTATATTCTGCAGAGTGCTTGTGGCAGGAACTGTTCCTCAGAAGGTATCTAGTTTCCAACTTCCACTACTCCTCTTTGCTGTCTATTTCATTTCCTTTCTTTCTCGTTGTCCCCATTGTTGACACTCATCATTCACCCCTGTGCTTCTCATCTGTGCTATTGGCATTACGGTGAATTGTTGGTTGGAGTTGGGTCAAGGGGAATGAACTGTATAGCAGCTCAGTCTGAGTGTACATTTGTCAATTTGTATGTGTGAGTGTGTGTTTCACATTAGTACTACATTTCAGCATAGGTTAATTGATGGAATGAAACGTTCACAAAAAGATGTCAAAGTCTTTTTATCTGCCTCCATGGCAACAACCCTGGGGTTACCCTGGTGACAGCTCTTACCAATGACCTGCTCTTAGCAGCACCTGTACACATACTCCTGATGCAATCGACACATGCATTCATACAACACTTTTTACACATACAAAGAAATCGCTCACTATTTTTCCTACCCATGAGCTAAAACATGCCATACTTTGGCTAATGCCTTTCAGCATAGGCGAGGGCCCTCAACTAGACTCCTCTGGACTTTTTAAAGAACTCTCCATATGTGCATAGCTGGCCAATCAATACAAAAATGCTGTCTGCCAGGGTCAATATGTAGAGGACCTGCAGCCAATAGAACCAGGGATATTAACCAGGACAATATTGTAACCTTTGTTCTGTCTAACACAGGCCCTGCCTTCTACTGGAGTTTACTGGTAGAGTGGTTGTGGTTCAAAGAATAGGTCTGTTCAAGATCAGCTAGGCTTGTTCAAGATCAACCACTCAACATTTAGTTGTGGGTTGACAGTTATGTGCAGTCCAGTCCTGCATTGTGGGTTGTCTCCAGATTGAAGATCCCACACTGGTTTTCCCTTCAAAATGTCATCAGTGGGCTCAGATAATCCTTTGGCTGTAAGATACAAGGTTCACCTCTTAATTACTTCACAACAAAGGGTTATACAACAAAATGCAAATAGTAGTCCCTTCTACACTCAAAACAAAATATGCATAAATTAATGAATAAAAAAATGTCTGCTCTGTCATCTGGTGGTACAGCAGCATGTCCATTTTATTTTCCTGTGACAGGACATTAGCCAGAAGTGGGCAGGGATGTGGAACAACCTTAGGTCCAATCCGGGTTTGCTTAGCTCTTGTCCCAGCTCTCTTCCTTTTTCCGTAACTAGTTGCGGTAATATTTGGTCTGCCAAGATGGTCATTATGTGACACTTAATCTAATCCCTGCGCTTCCTTTGCCAATGCTGATGATTGATATTTCAGTATATGGTATACAGTTGAAGTTATATTCACTTCATCAATCAAAAAAGCATAAATAGAACAGTTAATAATGGAAGTTATATATAAGTTATAAATAATAGAAGTTAATGCAAAAATGTAGTGCTGTGGCTGCTTGCATGACAAGTGCTCATGCTTTGTTGTGCTGCTGTGATCTTGTGCAAGAGTGTGTGGAGCTAATATGTCTGTGTGTGTGGGTGTGGGTGTGTGTATGTCTGTAGTTGCTCATTTCCCTAACTGACAGTATACAAACATATGCACATGACAAGACATTTCCGAATGTGGTTGAATGTTTGAAACAGTGTATGTGTGTCTGTGTGTGTATATATGCGTGTGTGTATGTGTTTGTAGGGTATTGTGTATTCATTATAATGGAGTTTGTCTGTTATATTGACACTGGGTGCACCCCCTTCCCCTGTCTGGCCTTCCTCCTCTCCCGGAGCAGGTGGGAACACCGACAGTGTGTTCGATGTAGAGAAAGCTGTGGGTACCATCATAATTGCCAAGCCTCTGGATGCTGAACAGCGTTCCTTCTACAACCTGACGGTGCAGGCCACAGATGGGAGCAACACTGCATACACACAGGTACAACATAACCATTATTTCACCAACTGTTTATGAACTTAAAATGCTTGCCAACAGGTAAAGTTGTTGGGTTAGGTTACCGTTGTACTGTTTTGTGTTCTTTTGAAAGGTTATAAGCTGTCAGAGGATCTTCTTGCACTAATCTATAAGAGTTTGAACAAAATTAATTATTTAGTTATTTCTCTAACATGCAGAAATAAGCCCACAGTTGACCTATAACTGCCCCTTTTAACTGAAACAATGGGTCATCAAAGAGTCTTGCAGGGTCCAAATTCAAATTTGATAAGAATATAACTATCATGACTGTGTGATGACAAATGAATGGACTCAAATACACAACTCGGCACAGAATTCAGGTGAAAGTAAATGTTTTTACTTTAGCAATGGTCAGTACACAGATGGTCAGTCAGAGATAGGCAAACAAATCAATCAGAACAGGTAGAAGTCAAATACCAAAAAACACTCCATCACTGGGAAGAATTGCTGGAACGCTTGCACTGAGGCAAAAGACGAACTGGCAATAAACAGGGGAAACACAAGGACTATATATACAACAGAGGGAACATGTAGTGGGGACAAGTGAATGTAATCAGGGCAGGGGAAGACAATCACGTTGGAGGGAGAACTCACAAGGGCAGGGAGAGAGGATCTGAAACGAGAGGAAAGGTACAGGGGTGGACTGGGACAAAAATTTGGCCCCAGACTTTTAGGTCCAGACTGGCCCACTAAAATATGCACGCAGATATTGTGCCAACTTGCCCCGTTGATGTACATACAAACACACAACCTCTTAATAACACCACTATACTAAATGATATCGCTTTATATTCTGAAGCCTTGAATAAAATAAATGATAACTACACAGTGTTTTGCTCACTTGATCTTAAGAAGGATACTGAAGAAAGGATTTAAGATTAAAGAGTGTTTCTTTGTCACTCACTCATACAGGTACAAGCAGTGAATCATGGCATTGGCAGGCTGGCAACCAGGTCCTGTAGGTCACTCAAAAACACACAAATAGAGAGCCCTGTGAAAGACCGACAACAAAAGATGTATACATTATTTAAAGCTAGTCTACAATCCTGGAGAGCTAGCAAGAGAGCTAGCAAGATTTGAAAATGGCACCTCCTCTAAGTTCCACCCCCCATCCCGTCAGTACTCCGTCCAAAGCCACACCCCCACAAACTTGAACGTGCATCTGGCAGTGGGACTCAGCAGGGAGAAGGAGATGCCGGAGCATGACGCAGCAATTCAGCTGAATTCAGCACGTAGCAGACAGGAAGTCAAGCGCTGAAATAACAAACTACATGCGGTTACATTTCAAAATAAAACACTCCGTGTTGACACCAGCACACATCGTGAGGCCAGCTGTCTACCGTACTGCGCCGTGGCAGACTCAAACCGCAACCGGTGGGGATTGCAAGAAGGCAGAGCAAAACCAGATCGGAGCCGCAACGCAGCGGACCCCTATTCAGTGGAAATTGGGCAGACTCATTAGCCATTCTCATGGCTAAATACAACACACAAAGAAGCTAACATTGGCATTGGGCTAATAGGAGCTACAAACATAGCCAAGTTGGCAAACCTCACATATTTCATGAAAATAACAAATCCCCCTTAAACAAAACAAATAATTACCTGTCCAACAGAAAGAGA
>CAEMYA010001243.1:1848762-1859390 GCA_903131615.1 Diplodus sargus
TGTTTTTTTTTTTTTTCTCTCTCTCTCTCTCTCATCATCGACTTCTCATCATTAAAAGTGATTGGACGAGGGGGGGTCTAGAACATGTGTGAGTGGGACTCCTGGGCCTCTGTAGCCTCTCATAGGGCCATTGGGCCAGGTATTCTTTCGACTGACAAGCCACTGGGCCAATCGTCACCTCTCTGCTGTGTCTGCAGCTGAACACTGTGGGCCGAGCCGATGCATGTCTCTCTCCCCGGGCCGGGAGAGTTAGAATAGTTAACAAGGCAAGGCGAGGCATGGCAAAAAACAGAAAAGTCAAATAAATAAATATATAGAAATAAGATTAAAAAAAAGTGACCGGCCCACCGGGAAAAGATCTGGTACTCGCGATGGCCAATCCACCCCTGGAACGGTAAATACTACAAAATTAAAAAAACTACAACATAGAGTGAGACATGACAGTACCCCCACCTCTAGGGACAGCACCTGATGTCCTTGGCTGGTCAGGATGGTGGCAGACAAAGTCCTGGATTAGCCTAGGATCCACAATGTTAAGGGAGGAAGCCCAGGATCTCTCCTCCGGGCCGTACTCCTCCCAGTCCCCAAGTACTGGCGACCACAACTACGTCGACAAACCAATAGAAGCCGCATATGAAAGGCCAGGCCACATGAAATTTTGGGTGCACTCTCAGGGACCTGGGAAGCCTAATCCACACAGCCACCGGGTCGACCACCCTGAAGATAGGGAATGGACCCGCGAAGCGAGGAGCCACCTGTAGTGTTTCCCTTTGATTAGCTCATTATGCTAATCACTCAAATTGCCCAACATGCAACTTTTAGCAACAAGCTTAATCTCATCTGCTAAACCTATAGATGACATTTTGATAATAAAAGTTCATAGGAAAACATATTTCTGAGTTTAGTATGGGTCATATATCAAACTTCATGTTTGATAAGAGTCCAGCCCTGAACACATAGGCCAATATACATTCATAGTCACAGCGCCACATGTTTGACACAGGAAATGCGGTTTAACCCCTTCCTGCACTGTATGAAACATGGACAGTTAAGAGATGCATACACAATAATCAGGCAATGGGGCTGGGTACGCTGCACACCCTGCCAGCAGCATGCCCCCGCGTGGACTGCGAGAGCCTGTTCATCACTGCTTGCAGCTTTAATTTATATGTATTCTTATTTAATTTATTATCATTTGTTGTAGCAAGCAGAGAAGAAAATAAATAATGTTTTCCAATTCAGTGCATCTGTAACCTAAATAATCAAATATCGGCAAAAAAACAATGGTATCGGCTTATCGGTGCAACCCTACTCACAAGTAATTGTAGAGATCTAGCAGAACAAAGAACCAGTCTATGAAGAAAAGGTGCTGGTGGTTGAAGGAGAAGGTTGGGATTCCAATGTTGAACAATGCTGTTCTTGCTGTACAAGGCCTGATGAAAGTCGGCAGAGGAGAAAGCAGTTCACTCCTCTCCTTTGCAAGGATAACAGCTTGGTGCTAACTTTCTTTGTGTTCTTCAGATTTTGAAGTTAGCTGGGCCTTCTGGAAATGAGGCTTGCAGCTCTCAGCAGCTGTTAGGCTCAGAAGAAGAGATCTTGAGGGCAGGCAGCCCAATAGGGGGGAGATGGAGAGGAGCCCTTGAGGATTAGAAGGAGTAGAGAATAAGAGGAAGAACAAAGAAAGTTGCTGGAGTTTTGACTATCTGTCAGAGGGGGATCTGTCACCCTGGCCAATCATCGCTCAAAGCTTAATTTTGCACCTAGAAGTGAAGAATGGGGAATTCTGAGAAACTGAGTTCAGTTGAAGTCCACAATGAACGACTTCATCTGCAGGTCCCATCAACATAATGCAATATCATTACTTCCACTAAGTTCAGCTTTTAAAAGAACCAAAGTTGGATAAACACCTCTGATGCAATGTCAAACCTAATTTAAAATCTTCACAAATATAGGATTCCAACTGCTTTCTATGTTTATGAAGTTGCCAGCTTTTTCCTGTTTTTTTGTTTTGTTTTGTTTTTTTAGATTTTCTTTTGCAGACATACTTCTTATTCGTACACACAAACAAACATGCACGCACACACATGCAAACACAAACACACCTGTAAAATGGGAAGAAGGCTCCCAGATGGATGGTCAGCACGCCGCCAGGGAATGTCTTAAGAGTTGAGCAACAGAACAGACTGCTGCAGCAGGGTTTAAATTTAGACATCATGCCTGGCAGCCCTCAACTCCTGTGTCTGCTTCCCTCCACATGTCTTTATGTTTTCTCTGAATAGGAATTACTGCAAACGTGGGCTCCTTTTTTTCTTTTTTTAAACAACTTTATTTAAGGCATTCAGTTATAGAGACAAAGATACATACACACAAATCAATTCTCATGAACATAATGCTGTACTAGTACCCTCCCCTCCTCCCTCCCCCACATGCCCTCCCTGTCAGGGTTCTGAGGAGGACCCAGAAGCAGATCGGACAATAGGTTGAGTCTTTAAACAGTTTATTTTTACAACACGTAAATGGTGAAGAGCAGGGAAGCAGGCAGGCGAGAGTGGGATTCCAGAGGTGTGGGGGATCCAGAGAGTGGCTGGCTCACAGGTGGTGTGGGGCGAGTGGACTGGGCTCCAGGGCAGAGTTCCAGGAATGATTCCTGAGACAGAGAGACACGGTTAGAAGCAGACAAAAACAGAAGGCAAGAGAACAGCTCCAACAGGCAGAGGCAGGCAGGCAGGCAGGCAGGCAGGCAGGCAGGCAGGCGGGCAGCCAGCCAACAGTAGCAAAGACAAAAACTGGCTGGAAAAAACGGTAGCATACACAATACTTCACAACGATCCGGCGCTGACTGAATGTGTGGCTTCTCCTTAAGTACTGCAGGGGATGATGAGGAGCAGGTGTGGAGATTGCCTCAGCCAGGAGAGTGAGCAGCCAGAGAAGGACACGCCCCCTGAGCACTGCCAGAAAAGTGACAAACACCACAGACAAACAAAACACCCAAAACGGCCTCATGGCCGGGGATTCGTGACACTCCCTTGGGACCAAGAGTACAAGAGAAAAAAAAAGATCCAATGCTGCATAAGTGTAACATCAATGGGCTAGTCAGACAGGTTGACAAGAGAAAGTACCAAGGCAACATGACTGGTTAGAGATTTAAGTTCTTTAGATACTCAATAAAGGGAGACCACACTCTGGTATATGTGTCATATGAGCCATTCAGTGTATGTCTTATCTTTTCTAACCGAAGTAGAGATGGAACTTCCTGAATCCGTCTCCTGAAGGGCGGGCATTTGTTAGATTTCCAATTCATTAAAATCACCCTGCGAGTTATAAGGCTACAGAATGCGATTGCTCTCTTTTGTGTATTAGTGGTCCATATTTCTGAGGGTGTAACTCCAAATAAAGCAGTGAGTGGATTGGTTTTGAGGGGTGTGTTCCATAGAACTGATAGACAGTCGAAAATGGAGGACCAGAAATCAACTAAGGAGGGGCAGGACCAGAACATATGGCCGAGTGACACTTGGTTGCCATACCTGGGACAGGCAGGGAGAACAGACGAGTACATTTTAGGTAGCCTATCATTGGAGTAATGTAACCGATGGAGTACTTTGAATTGTATCAGCCCGTGCCTTATACATATAGAGGAGGTGTGTATGTTGGAGATACATTTAGCCCAGACATCATCCAGTGTCACAATTTCCAGATCCCGTTCCCAGGCTTCACATATTTTATTGCTTATATTATATTATTTGCTTTGGAGATCAGACCCCTGTTCCATGGATTTAGATTTGAGAAGTCATACACAGAATCTTTGTTTGGCGGCTTGGGGTAAGTAGGGAAATGTTTGGAGGTGAAACTGCATGCTTGGAGATATCTGAAGAAATTAGATCTTGGGATATTATGGTCTTTTACTAGGGCTTCAAAAGAAAACCAGTCCACGCAGATGCCAACCAGCAAAATTCTGGTCCGTCTGTGAGGGTGCGAAGAGATGGTTGAAAGAAAGAGGGGCGGGGCTATTCATCTGATCAAGGTTATGAAATTGTACCCAAATTCTGATGGAATTAGACACCACAGGATTAGAAAAAGTCTCATTATTTGTGTGTGTTGCCAATGGAGCTGTTAGCAGTGAGATAAGGGATATCGATGTATGTGATGAAAGCTCCATCATCACCCAGGCAGGCCCATTTTTGTCAGAGAAAGACGTCACCCAATATACCAATTTGGAAATATTTGATGCCCAATAATAATGGAGGAAGTTGGGGAGACCCAATCCTCCTTCTGGTTTAGGTCTTTCCAGATAGATCTTCTTCATACGAGGCGCAGCATGGTTCCATATAAAAGATGATACATACTTATCCAGTTTAATAAAGAAATGTTTTGGGAGCCAGATAGGGATTGCTACAAACAAATACAGGAATCTAGGCAACACTGTCAGCTTGAGGGCATTAATGCGGCCCGCCAGCGAGACAGGGAGACACGACCACCTCTCTAAAAATGTTTTGGTTTGCTCTGATAAATTAAATTAAGTTGGTCTTTTTGAGTAAATTAAATGAACTGGTTACATGTACACCTAGGTACTTAAAGGACTGATGTTCAATTTTAAAGGGAAATGTGTCATAGTCTAGTGTTTTACTTATGGGAAAAAGTAGACTTTTTGATAAATTTAATTTATAGCCAGAGAAACTCCAAAATTCCTGTAGTAACTGCAGGAGGTGAGGTATAGATTGGCTTGGGTTGGCGACAAAAAGGGGTAAGTCATCTGCATAAAGCGCAGTCTTATGGGTTGCGTTTCCTCTAATGATGCCCTTGATCTTCCTATCCTCCCTAATTGCAATGGCCAGAGGTTCCATGGCTAAGTCAAACAAAAAAGGTGACAGACAACAGCCCTGACGCGTACCTTTATATAATGGGAAATACGCTGATGTTTGTCATTTGTTTTAACAGCCTACATAGGACTACTATATGACATTTTTGGGTGGAATACATTACATTAAAGAGCGGCCTAAGGTTGAAAAAGGGCTGTCGGCCTGGAATAAAGCCTGTCTGATCCTGATGTATAAGTGTTGGTATCACATCACTGAGAATTGCTGGTTGACTGTCGGAGCTGATGTGCAAGCATTCGACCTGCTTTCTCACTGTGCTCATTTTTCTTTAGTTTTAAGCAAATTGCTTACTACCTTATGGGTAGAAAGATTATCATATTCATTTGTAACAAGATGCACTCTTTGTGTAGTTCTGATGTGGAGTGTGTTGAGCATTTATTATCGATGTCTGCTATAGCCTCTTCAATTTCCAAAAGGCGTTTATTGTGTTCGTTATTTTTATGTGCCGTGTATGAAATTATCTGACCTCTAATGTAGGCTTTATGTGATTCCCACAAGGTGCGACGAGATATGTCTGGACAGTCATTCATTTCGAAAAAGAAGTCTATTTGTCCAGCAACACATTTTTAAAATTCGGAGCATAGCAACAAATAGGGGTCAAGCCACCATGTTCGCTGCGGTCGGATGTTATTCGGGAAGGTCTAATTGTACAGGGGAATGATCTGACACTATAATACTATGTACTTCAAGTCTCCAGCTATAATAAGCTGATGGGTGTTGACATCAGTTAATGACGAAATTACTTTAGTTAAAAAACTGAGGATCATCGCAGTTTGCCCCGTAGATATTGACGAGAATAATGGGAGAGTTATATAGCTTGCCAATTAACATGATAAATATACCACTGGGGTCTTGGATAGTTTTATTGTGGCTGAACTGGACCCCCTTCTAAAGAGAATTGCAACACCTCTTGAGTTGTGGTTAAAGTTTGAATGATAGACTTGGCCGATCCAACTGTTTCTCAGCTTTGTGTGGTGATTGACCTTCAGATGTGTCTCCTGCAGGAATATAATGTCTGGGTTAAATGATATCAAAGGACAAAAAATCTTGTTATGTTTAACTGTATTGCCAATGTCTAATATTCCAGGAGATGAAAGAAACAGAGCTGGGAGCCCTATGTATCTGTCTGTGTGATTCCATGTTAAATTGAATATGTAAAGATATATCATGTCCTCAAGCCCTTGGAGATAATGGTTGGATCTAATAATACAACATACAGTACAAACAAACTCAAAGAAAACTTCTGAAGAGTTGAGAGCAGGTTAACAAAATACTTTTGGTACCCATCCTTAAAGGCTATCAGCCCACCCATGTAGATTGCTCCATCGCCAGTTGAGCATACTATCGAACAAGAACACTTGGTGTTAACTAAGCCCTACGAGAACTATGCATGAATAGAACAGTTAAAGAGATACTGATCCTCTTAGATTAGGATTACTGAATTAGTTACATTAAGTAGCTGCCATACACAAAGTTATAATAATAATAATAATAATACTAAAAGAAGAATAAAAAAAATGATAAATAAAAAATAAATAATTAACAAAAAAGAAAGTGTAAAGTGAAATTGAGGATTGTCCGTCCAGTCAATGTGAAGTCTGTGCAATGGTTCGTTAATTAATGTCAGAGGAAAGGAGAGAAAACACTAAATGAATAAAGAATACAAAAATAAATAAATAAATAAAATAATGATAATGGTAATAAGCGATAATGAAAATGAATAAGTGGATGAATAAGTAAACAAATGGATAAGAAGTGTTAGGGGGGAAAACAAGCTACCTGCACATTATTTATTATTAATATTGGCTACTATGCTCTGATGAACCCCATGTAAATATTGACTTTGTTAGTGCACCCTTTCAAAACTGCCATGACTTAGTTTACCGTTCAGATGAAAAATAGATAGACTGTACAACACATTTTGAGGCAACAGGTTGTATGTGAGTGCGGGGTTTACAGTCCTTCAGTTACCTGTACCCTTGGTTTGCAAGTGACCAATAATGTATTGCTTAGCTTCAGCAGGGTTGTCAAATGATCTCTGTTCTCCATTGATTTTCAACGTCGCGGGGAATAGCAGACCAAGCCGGGTGTTAGGGCAGTGGCTCAGCAGCTCTCTTGCTTCTCTGAAGGCAGCCCGATGTTTCCTCACGGCAGCAGTGTAGTCTGGATAGATGTAGATCAGTTTGTTGTTATGCAGAACTGGGCGCCGACTTGAGGCTCTTTTCAAGACATCCATCTTCTCTTGAAAATAGTGAAACTTAACCACAATCGTTCGTGGGGGATCCCCCTGCTTGGGTTTCGGCAGCAGGCTTCTGTGAGCTCGGTCAAGTGTCGGAGTGTAACCCTAACCCTAACCCAGTACGTCTTGTAGTAGCTTAGCCACTGACCTTTCCATACGAATATCCCCGAGGCTTTCCCCCCTCCGAATATTCGACAATTATCTCTGCGCTGTCTTGACTCCAGATCTTCCATCTTGGATGTTAACTACTTCACTTGGGAGGACAGCAATATGAGCTGTGTCTCAAGCGCAACGACCCAGTCTGAGTAGTGGCTAGCCCCTTCTTCCAGGCTACGTATCGATGTAGCATGTAGCTTGAGCTCCTGGTTAGCCTTCTCTAGAGCTTCCCGTGTTTCAGAGCGGACTGTATGTATTTCTTGACGTAGCTCGGCACAGAGGCTCTCTATTTTAGTGTGCAAGTCTGTCGATAGTGTAGAGACTGTGTCCTCTATTTTGGCCAACACCAACCGCTGAGAGGTTTTAATGGCTTCCATAATGGAGGTGACGGCCAAGGTGTCTGTCAGTGGTCCTGCCACGGGAGAGTCAGGATAAGCCATACAAACTTATAGGAGGTGGCTGCATTCATACAAAATGAAATAGCTGGAACAGGGCAGATGCAGGGGTACCGATGGTTGCACCTGTGTGCGATCCAGAGAGGGTATGTTGTATCACAAGATACAATAAGGCAACTGATCAAGTTGATTGATCCTGTCGGTGTGGAGCTCAGATAGACACGGCGCCTGAGACGCAGACATTACCGCACTAGATAGGTTGACGACTTGAACTCAACAAGGTTGGTAAAGTCAAAAAGGAATTGGATTTACATTATTGATATGATACATTTATCAGTTACAAATACAGTTTCACCACTTCAGAAAATCACCTTCACACTCCACAGGCGTCCGGCCGGGTTTCCCTTGTGTCGGATTTTTTTTTTTTTGGCTGGCCCTAATACTCCTTCGTAGGTTTAGGATACGCTTTGGTTTGTTGTTTGATTGTTTTAGAGGATGAAATTTAACGAAATTGTAATTTTCATGCAGAGCTCGAGGAAGATGCGTGTTTACATGTAACTGCTCTCGAGCGCCCCATCGCACTCGGCTCCTTTATGGATGTGTTGCTATGCAGTTATCTAGCCCTAGCTTTTTTGTGTTGGCTAAGGGCTTTGAACTTTCCACCTAAACAGGCATGATCACACATATGTGAATGCAAGCAAATGACCATCACCTGCTGGAGCTGAGCAGCGGAGGATGTGAGGAATAGAGAACTTGGTGTTCTAGTTTGCAGTCCATTTGACGGGTCAACCCAACACACAATTGCTGCCCCTTTGCCAATCAATTTCAACAATGTTAAAAAGTAAAAATTCTAATTAGTTTTGCCATTGTATTCAGTTGTTTAATTCCCCCCTTTGCTCACAGAGAATGAAAGTCCCGTTTCTGTTTTTGTTCACACCAAAAGACATCACTGCAAGGGTCCATGTGACGTAAATTTAGTAATCTGTTTATGTTTCTGGGTGTTCACTCAGACATCTTGCCAGATGCCCGCATGCTACAAGAATTAAGAACCACAGGGACTGTACTGCAGACTGTACATGCCAAATTGACATATGTGAAAATGTCACCTTTGCAGACACTTAATGTGATGTAAACAGAGCTGAGTGTTTGTCCACTGCCCTACTGTCATATGCCTTTTGCTACTGTCAAGAACACCACATTACAAGTAAGTTTCACGAGAGAGCACTTGCTGCCGTCTTCATGTGATTAATGTGGTAACTTGTCGTAAATAGAAGCTGTAGTAACACTCGCACTGAGGAGGTGGCTGTAGCCAACCAGTCACCAGAGCAGACAGGAGAGCATAAAAACACTTTTTCAAAAAAAGCCAAAGTGTTTTGAAATAAAGAAAATTAAGTTTATTCATATTCAAAGAGCATATTTATTTATAGAAATTGATCCAGTCTTTCTCAAAGAATATTATTTGTGATGTTGGCTGATTTGAAGTGTGCGAGCAGGGTTTCGGTCACACTCCTAGCCGGTTTCTGTACTTGGAGTAAATAGGCAGTTGTCAGTTGAATGTTGTCTGCAAGACTAAAATGAGGATGGGAAAGGCTTTTTAGCTGCAAGGAATGTTTGTGTAAACATGGTCCGGGGTTACAGTTCTGAGTTCTGTTTTATTAAAATCACCAGGTGCAATAACAGTATCTGTTTTGTCATGTGGCTGCCAATGACCCTTCTGTAGTGCTTTTTTTTGTGTACATCTGGAGGAATGTAAGCAGCATCAACAAAGGGACACCAGTAATTCTCTGGGAACCACATTCCAACTCTGAATTAGATACCCAGCTAGCAGGGAATGTTCCCACAACATTGGCTAACATTCCCTACAAGTTGTTATGTTTTAAAAAAAACGTTTTTATCTAATGTTCAAAGAACATTTTATGGATCTTTAGAATTTCAAATAATGTTCCTATAACGTTAAATGTTAAAAGAGGATGATGTTTTGGTGATGTTGTTGAAGTAACAGATTATAGAATGTTCTTCTATAAAACATTCCCATAATGTTACAAAATAGCAAAGGAAGAGCATTCTTAAGGCAACATTTAGAAAATATTTTTGGTATGTTTTTAAGGCTTCCGATTACAGAACGTTTTTTTATAGAACTTTTTCACAATGTTATACGATAACAAAGGAAGAACATTGTCAAAGCAACATGCGGAAAATGTTTTCAGAATATTATTAAGGCCTACAATCTCAAAACATTTCTTGTAATGTGATATGTTAACAAAGAAAGAAGTTTTAGCTGTAACATTCTCAAGATGTTTTGGGAATGTCGATGAGGTAACATGTTATGAAAATGTTCTTCTAGAAAACATTCCGAGAATGTTACATGAAAACAAAGGAAGAACATTCCGAAAGCAACATTTAGAAAATGTTTAGAGGACGTTGGTAGGGCCTCGGATTATATCACGTTTTTTATAAAAGATTCCAACAATTTTAAATGACAACAAAGGAAGAACATTCTGTAAGCAACACTTGGAAAATGTTTTTGGGATGCTATTAAGGCCTCAGTTCACAAAACATTTTTTTCTACAACATTCCTGTAATGTGATACGTTAACAAAGGTAGAACATTTTGTCTGCAACATTCTGAGAATGTTTCGGTGACATTGTTCAATTAACAGATTATAGAATGTTCTTCTTTAAAACATTCCCACAATGTTAGATGACAACAAAGGAAAAATATTTGCAAAGCAACATGCAGAAAATGTTTTCAGGATGCTATTAAAGCCTCAGATTTCAGCACGTTTTTTATAAAACGTTCCCATGATGTTATGTGATAACAAGGGAAAAACATTCTCAAAGCAACACACGGAAAATGTTTTGATACCGCAGAGAACATTCTAAAACTTTCCTCAAATATGATATCTCTCTATAAAAGCAAGGAACTTCTGTCTGTCTGTGTGTATGTGTGTGTGTGTGTGTGTGT